>JXTC01000894.1:24790-35194 GCA_002914845.1 Trema orientale
TTTAAAAAAAAGAAAAAAATAATTATCCACACTAGTGAGAAAGAAACACGAAATTACCAGTCGTTCTGTATGACGGAGATTATGGGGTTATTTGACGGAGGAAGAAACTTGGAAACGATGGAGGTGTAAAGGAATCCCATAAAGAAAACGGAGCCAATTGTGATAAACAACCATCCCCACAACTCAGTCCTCACCATTTCAAAGAAGAAGAAGAACACAAAGACCAACAACTAAAGCTTTCACCTTCCACATTGACGAAGAGCATGCATAGCTGGACCGGAGCGATTCGGAATCCACTGGGGAAATTTTGGTGGGATCTTTTCTGACAAAGGGAAATGCACGGGACTAAAGAAATTATAACGGTGGTCGAGATTAAAGGACACATGAGAAAATTTTCGAACAGATTAAAAATAATACATAAGAAAGAAACACGGGTAGACAATATAGGACCTAGTCCGAAGTATTTCGACACAATCGGAATAATTTCATTAAGACAAGATTGACGAGATCATTGCGAAGTATCCTACAAAAGATATATGAATGCTTTCTAAACTGCGATGCTATCGTGAAATTCAAAGCCACATGCATCAATAACCAACATACTGAAACAATTAAACAAAACCAAAACCTAAAGCACAATAACTTCTAATTAATAACAAACAGATAATCAAAGGGGAAACAAAAACTTCGCAGAATATGCTAGAAAATAGACAACTCTGTCTAAAATACCAAAAACAATTGTAGATACAAGTTAAGGTCAAACCTTATATAATGAAATAGACACACAACTCTGTCAGGAAACATGATCATGAACTTGCAAAGAAGCCCAAATCTCTTAGGGGCATTTTGTCAAACATATTGTTGGCATTACCAAACCAAAACAAAGCATTCTCAAGACAATAGAGAATGAGTGAAGAAGGCAGTTTCTCATTGCAGTGGCAACAACGCTGGGATTGATCAAATCAATTGTTAAAGATAGAAGAAAATAACCGCCGTATGTCTAGATTTCAGACCTCATATATGATGAACTTTTTCATGTTTTAGTGATCATAACTTCTGGGTATTTGGAAATTTAATTAGAAGTGTGTAAAAAAGTCAAAAGTTCAAATCAACGTGTATATATATATATATATAAAAGTACTTCTGTCTGAGTATCTTCCTAGAATATTTTAGAAATCCAAAATTGAAAGAGAGAATATCAGGAAAACTCATCATCTGTTCTTGATATAACTACCCATATATTTAAATCAACCAAACACACAAAGTGGAAAAAAAACCATTTCCATTCTCTTCAGTTGCACCCAAACTTAACAGTAAACAACGACCTGCCCATAATCCAATTCTGAATTCTGATGTTAAAAAATAATGAAAATAAATTCTGTTTCTAGCTTTGCTTTATAAAATATAAAATAAAATAAAATAAAAACTCGACACTGTTTTCGTTGAATCCCTAAAAAAGAAAAAGGAAACAGGCAGTCCAGAAGGAAAAGGAAAAGGAGGAAGAGCATTTACTTGCTCCTGAAATGCTGTGTTCTTCGAGGTGAATGTTTTGCAGAAGTTTAACATGAATAAGTGAATGTGGATATGAATATGAATATGAATATCATTAAGGGTTTCGATTTCGAATTGCGAATTTTGGGGATGAATATAAATCTTGGGATCAGATTCTGGGGACCAATATGGAGTTTTTCGCAGTTCCCTGTCTATTTTTTTTTTTTTTCATTTGTCAATTTCAAAGTTTATGTCGTTTACTTGCTTATTGTCGTTATCCTTTTTCAGGAACTTATTATCATTCCGATCTTGTGTCGTTTACTACTTTTAATGTTTTTTTTTTAAAAATATTTATTCTTATTTTTTCATGTCAAAAATTTTGGGCTTTACCCTGAAAGATAACATAAATTTAAATTTTTATTTTGGTCCTAGCTTCCAATATATCCTTTGGTAGCAAAATTAAGTTATTATCTAAATTTGGTCCCAAAATTTTGTTTTTGTTTTAGCTTGGTCGTTGAATATTAAAATGTTATGGTTTCATAACTTGAGTTATTTTTTATTTTTTTCAATCTCAAATTGATTATTGTTGTGAAATAGAATTATTCAAAACGGAGCCTAGAAACCAAGATTAAGACAACCCAGAAAAAAAAAAAGACAAGCAAAAAAAAAAAAATTCCAGTTTGACATTTGAAGAAGGGAACAAGCTGAGACAAAAACGTAGTTCAAGGATGAAATTCGAGACATTCTAAAAATCAAGAATCTAAAGTGAAATTTAGTTTATTTTTGAGAAGACCAAAAATAAGATTATTTTCAGTGTTCTAATTAATTGCCTAAACCCTTCCCCTTCAACGTGCCTAAATGGCAACTCATCTAACACAATGTATCGCGAAACCGCTTGCCGACAAGCCTCCTTGTTGTATTGCACCGCCACTAAACTCACTTCACCCTCTTTCCCTCCTTTCTTAGGTTCAAAGGACAATGTCTTTTGCTTTTTCTCTTCATCCTTATATGGACTTTCCTCACAAGCTTGCCTATAGTGATGCCATAAACTGCTAGTCCCATGTCTTTTTGTGTCACACGCATAATCATTTCCACAATAATTACACAAACACCTAGATCATTTGGCTCACACTCTTCAATTTTTGTAAAATGCTCCCAAATGGAAGAACCTTTCTTAGGAACTGGAGGTGGTCTCCCTCTCTTTCTACTTGCTCTTTTGGTTTCATTTTGGGTTGGGTTTTCTACTCCCTCCATGACCTTACATTAGGGGTGTTTGCTACTTCCTCCATGACCTTACATTAATAATGAGAACACAACTCAACAATGTCTCAAAAACTCAAACACCAAGTATACATCATAAAGCTCAAATAAATAAATAAAGAGACATAATCAAATAAATAAAATACACTGTTTGAAACTAAAAATTGAATAAACCACATTGACATAAACAAATAAATCTCAAATAGTCACATTCACATTAACTCCAAACTACATGGTCATAAACAAACAAATCTCATAGCTACATTCACATTCAAATAAAATACACTGTTTGAAACTAAAAATTGAATAAACCACATTGTTATAAACGAATAAATCCCAAAGTCACAATCACATTAATTCATAACTACAAATTTAGGCTTCTTATAGCTTCAAATTCACCATAGTCCAAAACTATTCAAAATAACTACAAATAAATCTCATAGTCACATACTCGAGGAATATTTCATAATCAAGGCATACGGGTCATTTGTTTACTACATGTATTTTATTTTTAAATGTACTACATGACAATATGACATATCACCGTCCCTCAGGTCCCTCAAGGCTTCACTTGCCTTTTGTTTTAATCAAACCGACAAAATGATCACAAGATTTCTTTGTTTATTCACAAATCACAATATATAATCACAGATTCACAGGCTCACAAATCACAATATATAATTACAAGATTCAGAATCACAAAAGTGACATTACAATTTACAATAGATAATCACTAATCAACTTTATAAATAGAAAGTTAAAACTAATACATACCTTCTGTCGGGACTCGGCACTCGGCGACTCCACAGTGAGTGAGAGAGTGTATGAGACAGTGAGAGTGTGAGCGAGACAGTGAGCAAGAGACAGAGGCCTGAGGAATGAGGGAGTGAGAGAGCGAGAGAGCTAGGCGGTGAGCGAGAGAGCAAGACTAACCGAGAATGCAACCGATCGGCAGTCCAGTCAGTGAGAGAGAGTCCGAGATTTAAGACAGTGATAGTGTGAGCGAGACAATGAGCAAGAGACAGAGGCCTGCGAATGCGGGAGTGAGCAGCGAGAGTTAGAGAACAGAGAGAGCGAGGCAGTGAGCGAGAGAGAAAGATTAACTAACCGAGAATGCAACTGAGAGGGAGTGGGGGCATTGAGCGACGGAGGCCGGAGCAATGAGAGAGAGAGACTGAGGCGGGGCGATGTAAGCCGTACAAATAATGGAGAGTTGGAGATAGATTGCGATGACGCGGGCCCAGGGGTGCGGTGAAGGAGAAAGACTTCGAGCTGGAGGGTGGTGTCGGACCGTCTGAGTCTGAGGCAGTGAGCGCCTGCGAGAGAAAATTCCGTGACTGAGTGAGTGAGGGACTGAGGGGGTGGTGCGTAACTGAGTGAGTGAGGGACAGAGACTCAGAGAGGTTAGAGGGTGTGCGGCGCTGGGTGCGTGACTGAGTGATGGGCAATGAACTAATGATATATATATCTTAGGGTTTGAGGGGAAAAATAAACTGGGTTCGGGTCGGGTTACCCGAACCTATAAAGTACTCCAATCCAATGTTTCCTTGAAAGCACTCTTCAGGTTTAACTTGTCTTTTCCTTCGTAAAAGCTTCTGGATTTAGATTGTATGTAGAGTCATGGGCCTATCTTTTATTGCAATTTTGTTGATTGGAATTTTGATTGTGAGCTGCAGGTTGGCATTGTCCATGAATTAATTGGTAATGGAGATGAAGCTGAAGCCTTCTTTCTGTGGGGAAAAAGGATTTACTGTTCACAAAGCTTGCCAATATTTATGGTTGCTTTCTCTTCTGCTTTGGGTATATAGATGACTAGTCCATGGCATTTGTTATTTGTGTGACAATTTCTTCATTTCAATGAAACGCTAAATTGTTTTTTTTTTTTTTTATATAATTTTGGTTTAGGTATTTTGTACCGTAAGAAGCAGCTTTGGGATGTTGCAGAGAAAGAATTTCATGGTGCAAGGGAGCATCTGCAGGCTGCTAGCACAAATATTTCTTGTAAAAAATGCAGATTGCTGCTGGAAGTAACTGTTGATCAGAATCTTGCTGATTTGTCTCAAAGCATTATTGAAAGTTCACTTGGGAGATCATCTGCAGGGAGATCATTTGATGCTGAGAGTCTGTACAAATCAGCTCTGAACAAGTTAAATGATCTTGTTGGCTGGGAACATTTTGTTATTCGTTGTAAAGAAGGAAGCACTGGAAGATTAGTGCCAGGAAAAGGTGTAGTTAAAGATGTTAAACAAGGCTATAGCAATGCTCCTGCACATTCTGAAGAAAATCAGTGGGATTCAAAGAAGCCCTCTAGGGAGAGGCTTAGAGGAGAGAGGGTAGGTAGGAAGTGTGCAGAGACTCGAAATGCACCAGTATCTTTGTCGAAGAATCAAGATTCAATGCATGGGTACAATTTGAGGCCATCTCGCTCAGAGTATCAAACTTCACAAAACCAAAGTATTTCAGGTGAGATAGAAGTCAGTCGTAAACATTTGAGTGGAAGAGGTGAGAGTGATTGTTCTGGAACTTCTAGTCAGAGTGATCTGCTATTGGAAATAAAGAGTTATAGAGTTGCTTCCAGTGGTGAAGATGTATGTGTGTGCAAAAAAATGAGATGTTGGTACTGTCTTCCCATGGAAGTTATCAAACGCGGGTTACTCAGCGATTTTTTAAATATGAAGTGGGAATTTGCTCGGAGGAGGCTTTCACTAAAGCTACTTGCAGGCTTGGGTATGTTTTCAATTTAGTTGGTTAACTAGCATGTATGTGAGAAATGTTTCAACTCATGGTAGAAAGGAATGGATCAAAATTCCATATGGTTTCAATTCCCATCAATTTAATATTTGTTAAGAGAGGTTTATATTAAGAGAAAAGGATCACAATATTCAAGGAAGTAGAATAGATTCTTGTCCTTTGACTACCTAGCAAGATAAAGTTTATAATAGAAGATGAAAAAAAGGATTTGTTTTAGATGAAAAAAAGGATTTGTTTTTTCAACACTTGAGCTTGAGTTTTTTTGGTTTAGTTAATGCTGAGAAGGTGAAATATTGCACAATTGATAATTCTCTCTTTGCAACGGGAAGAAATATTAAAGGATACGTTAATGTTATCTTTAACATAATAACTTACTATAATAAATTGAAATATGTTTCTTTTCTTTTTCCTTCTAAGAGACTAGGTAAGGCAAAAGGGTGGTACCAGAATTGCTATTTGTGCTCTTCATCTTGAAATTGATGTAGGGCAAGGGGAAATGAGAAAGAGCAAGAAAGAAAAGAATAGAGAGAAAATATAGAAGAATGGATAGGAAAAAAGAGAGGAAAGAGGAAGAATTAGAGAGAGTAAAGAGTACTTTGCCTATGAAGTTTCTATTTTTTATAGAACATTATATGATTAAGTGCATATTATTTGCAGGAAATTGCCTCGAGAGCCGAGGCCAAATTCATGAAGCTCATGAAATTATTTTCCAAAGTATTTCAATCTTTGTTAGGCCGGACTACTTTCATCTTACACCTTCTACTGTCTCGTTCACTCTCATGCTCGATATAATTGGGAAGGAGACCGTAGGAGATATGTTCAGCATTGAGCGTGCAGAAATACTGTACAACATATGTCGGCTTTGTTTGACTAGTTACCATTCTAGGGACGCAAGGTATTCTATAATACGAGTTAATGTTTCTGCTTTTTCCCTTTTTGTATGTTGTAGGTTTGTATTTAGCTGATCTTCTCTTTCCATTTCTAATTATTTTGAAGCAGTCTAGATAACAAGATATTCTTCTTCTTCCTCTTTTGATAGAGTTAAGTATTGGGTGGCTCTTTGGCTACTTAATGTAAATAATTCAGGAATTTGTTTGTTTTTCATTTCTTTAAGGGGTTGGGTTTCGTTTGGTAATTTAGATTTTGCTGGGCTGCCTGTCCCCTTTGTCTCTTACATTCAATTAATGATAGTTGTCAATCCTTCTGAGGCTGATCGATGGCACAAAAGAGAACTTGTTTAAGGAATTTGGGGTTGGGAAAGATAGGACTTCAGTGCTACATTCACAATTCTTAGAAAACACTATAATTTGTAGATATCTCTGAGGATAATTTTGTTAGCTTGACGATGTAGAACCAAGGGAGAAAAATGAAGAGATAGAGGATAAAAAGATAGAGAATTAGAGGAATCCAAAGGAGAAATAGAAGCAGACTCTGTCTTAGAGAGAGGAAGAAGAATCTTAGGGTGTGTTGGGCAGGATTTGGTAGGATTATTACATTGGATTGAAATAAATTGGATTGGACTAAGATATGCTTAATACTATCTTTTGTTTGGTTAGTGTTAGATTAGATTAAGATTATTTTGTATAAAGTTGGACCCATTAGCATTGGAATGTGTAATATAAGTTTGTTTTTTATTTTTTTTTAACTTAATTTAAGTAAAAAAATAATAAAAAATTCATTTAAAGTGAGATCCATTAGTATTGGAATGTGCAACACTAATAGGACCCACTAGTAATGATGCGTGGAATTAGTAATCCCATACTTGTAAACAGGATTATTTATCCCACTTGAGTGGGACCAATTTTGGGGTACGAACTATTTATCCTAATCTTAAGGTGACATCAAACATGAGACTAGGATAAATAATCCTTGTCCCATGCTCTAAACAAGGGCTTATAGAGGTCCATCATCAACTACTTGGTCAGATCTTCTTGTTTGCTTGCTTTGATTGGGCTTTTTTTTTAACGAATTTGATTGGCAATTCGTGCCTGCAGCCTTGCAGAATTTGACTTTTTATCTGCTGGTTGGGTAGAGCATAGTAGGGTTAGAGGTGCAACTAGAAGAGTTGGTCCTGTAACTGAATAATTTATAGTCACATAGCAAGTCTAATAAATAATTCACTCTACTAAGCCTAATTAATCGATGGACAAGTAACAAATCCTAAACCAACTATGGAACTAATTCTAGAAATTTAAAGGTTTGAAGAATTGGTTTGTAAGAAGGAGATTCTACTTAGGCTGAAACCACAAAATGGATTATCAAGGGGGATGTATACACCTAGATGTCTATACAGTTTAACGAGTAGCATGGAATCTAGAAAAATGAAAGTTGAAGCTTGAAGGATGGATCTTTGATTGAAGATGAGGAGTTGACTGTTGGAGACGTGATTGGTATTTTCAGAGATTTATGTAGAAAGACATATAATAATTCCTGAGGAATTGAGATTTATGTAGAAAGACATGTAATAATTCCTGAGGTATTGACGGAGTAAACTGGTGCTAGCTAAATTGTGCCGTAGTTGAATGGTTAGAGAGGCATTTTAACTTAAGAAGTTTGCCGTGTCTGAGTACTGTGGTAGAAACTAGGTAGTTAATTTACAATTGCCCAATAATTAGATGTAAATAATGTCTTGCATGTATATTTATATTTGAATGTGATGATCATCACTAAGGTCATAGTTGGCCAAATAATTGCTTTATAGATTAAATGCTAACTTCTTCAAATGTTCTCTTTTTGGCTTGCTTTCTTCACCAGGATTATTTGCTGTTATTTGTCCCACATGTCGCTTGTAAAGCTAGTGGCTTGGCTAATGCTGGCATTTGTGCTGTGCCGTGAAGTTCCTGTACTGTTTCAGAAGGTCAAGCTTTGGTTTCTTTGTTCACCTTTCTCCTTTCAGATATTTGTTCTTTTATTTTGTTGTTTTCATATTCTTATGGACTTCTTTGCTGAATGTTTTTAGATGTTTAAAGCCACTGTCATGCACTAGTATGGAGAATGAGTAAATATCTTGGGCTTCTAGAAATCATAGCTAAACAATATATTCTATGTTATAAGAACTGCTAAAAGCTAAAACATGTATTCTACGTTATAACTTATAAGAATTGCTAAAACATATATTACTTGTGTGCAAAGCACGCATATGAACTCTTTCGCTCTCGTACTTGGTCGGTCTATTCCTTCCTTCTCAGCTAACGTGGTAATATTGTTCTTAGGAACTGGAGCTATTTCACAGTTTCTTTTATTCATTTTTTATTTATTTTTTTAATTTTTTTTATAATTATAATGTATAAAAAGGTTTTTATTTTATAGTGAAAGTAAAAACAATATTCTTCTTAAGAAGCTATTTTTCTTGATACCTTGATTTCTTATTTGCTCCTCAAAATTTAGATGACACAATATTTAAGGTAGCATTAGAGTAAATATGGTTATTATATCAGAAAAGAATCTGATATATATTCTTAATAGAGGAGCTAACATGACCTTGGCTTTTGCTTGTTTAAGGCAATGAATATAGGGTGTTAGGCTGTATTTTCTGTTCTAATGACCGGGTCATGTATGTACATCCATGTCTTTGTTTTGAATTACATTGTTGGTGCTCCTTGTTTTAGACGTCAAGACCTGAATGTATAGACTTATGCAGATTATACAATAACGAATAAAATGCCTAATGAGATGACTTTATATCAACCAATTAGATGAATTCATATGGTTTATTGCCTAATGGTTTCGTGGCATTTATGGTTTTCATGAGAGCTTCACATGGTTGGAGCTTACATTGTGTGAGACATGGGTCTATTCCAGTCCTTGTTATTTCCATCAAATGGGATTAATAAATTATTATCTTATGGAACCAAAAAGGAATGGAGTCGCTGAATTTTCAGTCTTTTAAGTCGACGCTTGCATAACGTAGATGTCTAAATTAGATAATCGCTGTTCAAGCAACTTTTATTCTGTGATCTTCAGAGAAATTAGTATTGGATCTGACTGTAATATTCTTTTAGACGTTCTCATTCTTGGTTTTTGTGTTCTGTTTGTTTCTCTGTTTTCCCTTTTCTAATTAAGTGGATCATTTAGTAGACTGATTCCTCCTAGACTATGATTTGGATCTTGGTGTAAGCAAAGCGTTCTTTAATTCAGCTTGTATTTTTTTTTCCTTTTTAAATTTGTCTATACATCTTTGTTTTTGTAATAGTTGGTGTCGTGGTGTTGCAATTTTAAATAGCTTGAATAGATTTTGATCTTTATGGCACTTATTTTCTTCTTTTTTTTTCTTCCATTCTTTTGTATGGGTATAAAGATAAACCTTTTTTCTTTCAACAGGTTTCTAGACTGCTGGCTGTTATATTTTCACTTTCTTCGCCAAATAAGCTCTTTTCTTTTACATCTTCTTGCAAATCACTGTCTGAGAGTCACTGGGCTTCTTATTTTCACCAAGCTTCAGTTGGCACTCATTTTAGTTATCATTCCTTGATAATTAATGGTGGAAGATACAAAGTACAACATCTTGCAGATGCTAAGGTATGATGTTGTGGTCATCAAATGCCTACTGGGTGTCCTTGTGTATCCTTCTCCTGTTGTGTTGGTGGTGCTTTTTTGTTTTCTCAGCAGTTTAAAAAGACATGTTCGTGGGTAACATAATAAAGTTATACTTTCAGGGTGGTTGTCCTTCCGGCTCAAGTAGTGTCGGAACAGAAGACACATGGAACTTACCAAGGTGCTACTTGTGATCATGACAACTCAATAATTTCTTTAGTTGTTTACTTTCTGCTTACTCCTTCCTGTTAATATATTTATGCAGGCTAGCACCTGAGTCTGTTCAAGATCTTGAAGATTTTGTAGAGACCTTTTTTGTGGGTCTTCCTTGTGCTACTGCCGTTTGTATAAGTTTGCTTGGAGGTCCTT
>JXTC01000895.1:34839-54151 GCA_002914845.1 Trema orientale
GAGTCTACCAAACCAGATACAGAGCAAAAGACAGAGGAGCTCCCTTCAAATATGGGCCCAGTTGAACAGCCCATAGTCCAATCTACCCAAGGCCCAACCCGAGTCAGGAAGCCACCGACTTGGCTTAACGATTATGTTGTTTGAACAAATAGAATATTCCTCACCTGCTATTTTGTAATGGTTGTAAAGGGGTGGGGTATCAATCGGTTGTAACCGATTACGGTTGGGAAAGGAAGGGCAATCTAAAGCCCAAGATAATTGGTAGCTATATACCAGTACTGATGTAAGAATTGGGATATGATGAATGATAACGTTATGGATTTCTTTCCCTTTCTTCTCGTTTCTTCTCTCTAATTTTTCTGGAGTTTACTCTCACTCAAAGAGAGCTTATCTTACCTGGTTGGTTATTGCCGCTGGGTGTATCGCTGAATTGGTTCCAGCTCAAGTTTAATGCGCCAAGATTCTTCAAACAACCCAATTCTTGGGGAATATAACCGTTGAGTTGATTAGAAGAAAGATCAAAATACTAATCAAATTTAGTAATGTAGCCTTACTAAGCGAGGAGATGTTGACATATAATACTTAAAGATGTTGACATATAACAAAAGATGTTGACAGTAAAGCTCATATACAACAAAAAACGAGTAAAAGAAATGTTTTCATGTAAAGCTCATACATAACAATAAACGCATGAAAGAAATGTTTTCATGCCTATTACCGCGTCATTCTTCCCCCTTCTCTCAAGCGATATATCATGCTCTTATTAATGGCAATGTGCAAACACGTTTAACTCTAATTGGCCTTTGGTGGACGTGGGGTCTTCTTTTATTTATACGTCCACACACTTCATTCTTGCAATCAAACTTAGGCTTTGTTTACCTGTATTGGAAATAATATTGAAAAGATAAGAACTTTTATCATAAAGTTATAATTATATATACCGTTCGTTTTTAAACTCCTGTGTATTATAGTTCAGTAATTCAAAAGCCTCGTTAACTTAAAACTTGCTTTCAACAAAGTACTCTGTCTGATTTGCAAGGGTAAAAATTTGATGGGTAGCGCCCCAATTTCTTTCCCATTGCCTTCTCTCTTTTACTTCTTTTTTCTTTACAACCAATAACGTACAGTTGCTTACGTTCCTCCATAAATCATCTTACCTTCTTTTCCCTCAACTTTTCACCTTTAGCAACAATTGCTTTAGCTTCATATATCTGTACATTATGTGTTGTCTTTTGGAAGGAGTGTATTTTCTTGGTTTCTCATTATTATTTAAGTGAAGGTGTACAAAATACTAATCTTGGTTTCTCATTATTAGTTTATCATTATTCAAGTGAAGGGTCAGCAAAATACTAATTTTGGTTTCCCATTATTAGTTTACTAAAGAAGTTTGCATCGAGACCAAGATACTCCTGTCCTAATTCTACTTTCTGGGCTTTAATAACCAGCAAAATAGTGCAGAACATTGTCTTCGTTTTGGGTATGTTGTAAGGATCATGGCATCAGTTAGTTAGGTTTACATACTTATTACTTCTTTAACTTACGTACCGTTTATTTAGTTCAGATTTTGTTAAGTCTTTTACTTGATATGTATGCATGTGTATATATATATATATATTTACAATTTTATTTATTTGTCTATAAATATAGACTATATCCTTCCGTCTACTTTGCGTTTTATAAGAAAGAGTGGAAAAAAAAAATAACAGAGTAATTTTTGTTTATAGTACATTAAAATGTGATCACACATCTAACAAAAGTTCCACCAAGTACGGACCTACAAGTTTTAATTAATATGATTTATGACACAAATGTTATCGGAAATATCCAATTTGTCGTAATTTAGTACTCAAAGTTTTAAACGAAAAACAAAACTAATCATAAAACATTTTTCAGAAATATAATATTCTTTAATTGTTTTAATAAGCTAACCGGGGCATTTAAATCTTTTTACGTCAGAAATCAGGTTAAATTTTTGTAGAAAAATTAAAATTAGCATATTGTTGTGTCATTATCCTTATATAGTTTGATTAATTAAGGCATGTTAATCTCAAAATTCTCGAAGATCCTAGAAGATGTAAGAGCAGCTAACGTTACGAAAATTCAAGAATGACTCAGAATTTTGAAATTTAAACTAATCTAATTTGACATGTAAAAACCAGTTGGATTTTTTTTTTTTATATTCAAATTCGGGATTCTTGGAATGATATATCTTTGAATCACTAGCTAATTGTGTGAAAAAGAATAGTGAATGCTATTCAATAATTGAACGATATTTGATGAATCAAATTATCAATTATTCATGGTCCATGAAGTTGTTAAAGAGTATCTATCGTCTCTTTATGGCGAAATACCCGAGCAATTTCATTTGAGGGCCACCTTTTTTCTCGTCATTAACACCACATTCCAGTGGGGAATCCTAACTATTGCCAGAGTGAAGACTTTTCTTAGACGACAAACACCACAATAATAATGGAACGACGACTTAGACCAAAGTTTAATTTGGATTAATGGCCAACTTTATCCCCCACAAACGGTCGAGGAATTCATCTAATACTGCACGGTCCTGGGACTGACTAACTGTAGTCCCCAATATTCCTGCTTTTGGCGCTTGCTCGCGGATACTTACAGCTCTATGAACTCCTATCCTTTTGTGGTGATTGTTAAAAAAAAAAAAAACAAAAAAAAAAACAAAATCAGGCATTGGTTGAAGTTTCCACGTAAAACTGACCATTAATCTTTAGCATTTATCTTTACAGAAAGTAAATTAGTATCAGTCGATGTGAATTAAATTTTTCTACATTTATCAGAGTCTATGATATTTTATTTCACCAGTCACTACTCATGACATATGTCCAGGGAACATTATCATGTGGCTACAAATCAAGCTTTGTCTTCAATAGAATATTGGTTAGATTTAATTGGATGTTACACAAGGGATTTATCTCAATGGAAAATATATATACTTCTTCGTCCAACTCTCGGTGATTTTGTATCATCAGAAATTATTAACCATATTAACAATAACACTAACTAATTGGCATACGTTTTCTCATGAATCGGGCTAATTTAATATCGGTCTGGTTATGTATTTTTTTTCTCGTGTTATGATTATCGAACATTACAATAGCAAAATATTACAATAATTACAAATGAAAATAGAAGCAACCAAGAAATGCCTAAGCATTTTCACACTACAACAACAACGTAATAGAACGACGACTTTAAAGCGGTGACAAATTAGAGAGTCACCACTTTAGAGTGTTTATATTGTTAGAGAAATGAAAAAGTCTAAAGCAGTGACATTTGTCACGGCTTTAGATGATTGCGCTAAAATTTTCCTCCAAAAATGTCTGAAGCAGCGACAATAGTCATCGCTTTAGATTAATCTATTATTAATAAATTAAAATAATTATAATTATTGTAAAACATGTGAAATTAAAACAAAAAATCAGATTTAAAGCGGCGATAATTGTCCCTGCTTTACATTAGGATATCTAAAGCGTCGACAATTATCTCCGCTTTAGATTAGGATATTTGTCAACAATTTAGATATTTCACCAAAATTTAGGTAGTCAAACTGACCACCATAAATTTTTTGAGCTTTAAATGAAACGGTGCATTTTATTTAAAGCGGCGACAATTTAGATGATCGGTTTCTATACCCAGAAACCGATCTTCTTCCTCCATTTTTCATATATATCTCTCTCTCTCTTCTCTCTCTCTCTTCTCTCTCTCTATCTCTCTCTCTCTCTCAACCTAGAAATCAGCCTCCTCCTTCATTGGTAAGTTTTTTTTGGCTATTCCTCTCTTTTTCAATCCCTTTTCATTATTTATTTATTTTCTTTTAGAATTTTCTTTCAACCGCCCCCTCCGGCCCGCCGCCGCTACCGCTGCCATATCGCTGCTTCCCCTTAAAGCTTAATAGGTTAGTTTTTTATTAATTTATGGTTTTTTTTATTTAAATAATTAAAAATTTATATTGTAATATCAGTCAATTTTGGATATTAGATATGTGTGTGTATATATATATGATTATGTGTTGTAATTTTGTTTTTATTTTAGTGTTAATTAAAATAAATATTATAATATTAGGAAAAATCAGAAATCGATATAATTTTTTTTTAAGTTTTAGTTTTATTTTGATATTGAATTATTAGGATTATGAATATTTATTGTATTTTTTGATATTGGATATGAATTTTTAATGGATTATTGGATACTTGGTTATTAGATTATATTATTAGTTTTAATGGATATTAGATTATTAGATATTAGATTATTAGATCATTAGATTATATTATTAGTTTTATTGGACATTGGATTTGATGAGTTATTGGTGGATTATATTCTTAGTTTTATTGGATATTGGTGGATGTTTATGTTTTGAGAATGTGAATTGAGTATGAAGAATGAGTTTGTTAGATATTTTTTTTGGGCGCGTCTACAGTAGGGGCGTTCCTGCGTAGGGCCCTGTCTATACACCGTTTGATGGGAATCTGTGTATAAATAGATTCTCCACAGATTCTCGTTATTTCCCACAGATTCCCATCAAACGGTGTATAAAGGGTAGCCCAATATAGGAGCGGCCCTACGTAGGAGCGCCCCTACTGTAGCCCTCCCCATTTTTTTTTTGTGTAAAATTTTAATTTTTGTTAATATTTTTTATTTTAGTTTATGAGTTAGAAATTTTTTAGGTTAGAATTTTATTTTATTAGAATTAATATATGAATTGAATAATAATGAATTAATTTGTTAACTAAAATAGTCATAAAATTGAAAAATACCCAAAAATAACAATTTAGTATACAAAATATCCAAAATACCCCTAGAATAATAAAATACAAAAAATATTCTTAGAGGAACTAAAAAACTCATAAAATTAAAAAATACCAAAAAAATACCAATTTAATTCACAAAATACCCAAAATACCCCTAAAATAATAAAATACGTAGAATACCCTTATAGTGACTAAAATACTCACAAAATTAAAAAATACCCAAAAATAATAATTTAATTTATAAAATACTCAAAATGTCTTTAAAGTAATAAAATATCCAAAATGCCCTTATAGTAACTAAAAAACTCATAAAATTAAAAAATACCCAAAAATAACAATTTAATTTACAAAATATCCAAAATGCCCCCAGAGTAATAAAATACCCAAAATGCCCTTATAGCAACTAAAATACTCGTAAAATTTAAAAATATCTAAAAATAACAATTTAATTAACAAAATATCCAAAATGTCCTTAGAGTAGCTAAAAAAACTTGCAAAATTAAAAAATACCCAAAAATAACAATTTAATTAACAAAATACTAAAAATGCCCCTAGAATAATAAAAAACCCAAAGTACCCTTAAAGTTACTAACATACTCATACATGTATTCTTAAAAAACCTGAAATTCCTTTCTTAAATCATGAACACTAGAATGGTCATGACACGTAATGATTGAATTTTTTTTCTTACTCATGTAAAAGATCTTTTATGGTTTTAATGATTTAATTTTTAGAATTTAATTTTTATATTATTCTACACTTTTTAATTATAATATACTTGTCACTATTAAGACTTGCACATAGTCCTACCAGAGTTCCTCAGCGATGCGAGTTAGGTATTATTCATATTGTTCATTATATATTAAATTTTACTTTTTCATTACTTTTGATATGTCGACCCTAGCCTGCTTACTAATATGCTTATTTATTTTGCAGATCCTATTAGGAGGAATGTGAGGTCGAAGAGTAGGTCATTGAACCTACGTCAGCTATTTGAGGAAAAAAGGAGGAACCCTCTTCCGATCAAATTTGATAAGGCAAGAGGCACTTGGCGTCTAGTCGACGACTATCAAAAATACTTCCCCCGTTTGATTGGCGTGCTTGTCCGACAGAGTGTAGATCCTTGGTATAAAAATTGGAAGTCAGTTCCTGCTGAGTAGAAAGGGAAGATCATTTCTATTGTCGAGGTAAAAAATATATGGCATTTATTAAATGTTATGAATTCTGCATATAATTATAATGTAATGATAATTTTCGCAATTGTAGGAAATTTTTTTAGTACAAAGACCTTAACGACAATAATAATGATTTGGCCAATGTCAGGGATGGCATCCTTTGGAATACAGCTGATATATATGGCAACTGAAAAACCGAGCTTAATGAGCATTTTAGGCTTATTAGGGGCGACAAAAATGCTCTTGACTTGGCGACGACGCGTTCTAAAGTGCCTAATGAGATGGATATCGCGACATGGGGGCGTTGTTGTGACCCTTTTGACTCTCTAATTTTAAGGTTAGTGTGTAATTATGAATTATTCATTTATTATTAAGTAATAAAATATTATATTATAATTAATTTTTTTTCCTACAAGTAATGTTTGAAAGAAATGCTGCAAATATGGTGCGTCCGTTAGTAATGAGCAAATAGGGAGTCACTTCTATTGCTCACAAACGATATAAAAAGATAATAAAATTGTGATTTTTCTTATAGTTCCTTTTATTTTTTAAATATTAAATTTAAATACTAAATTATATCCCTTTAAATATTTTTATAGCGCAATCCTACTACTGGCGAGCTTCAACTAGTTGCTGAGAGTTTCAAAGATCGCTACTTCATTGAGCGGACTGGATGGCCGAGTACACAGTTTGAGGCCAATTACGTATGTCATTAATTAATTTTTTTAAACTAAATCTCTATTTTTTTTTTCTATTTACTAATTTTAATCTTTTTCGCGGAATAAGATGCTTGAGATTCATAATACTCAGTCTCAAGCATCTTCCTAATCTAGTTCGAGCTCATCCGCTTCTGTCACTGATGCTCATATTGCGGATGAGGTTCTTGATATATGTCGTAGATCTAAAAGAGGTATTGGATGTAAGTTGAGTAAGTCCGCTTTCAATACTAGATATGCCCCACCAGACTTTCTATCGCTAGTACCTGAGGATGTCTAATGATACATACAAAATAGCCAGCAATATATGACGACATCTCAGCAACGAGAGGTGTCTACTCAGGAGATAATCGCTCAACAATAGCGATTAATAGAGGCTCAGACGACGCAGATAGCGTATATGCAGGGGATTTTGTCATCTCTAGTATTAGATGTCAACATGTCTACCCCTGCTCCTATCCATCTAGGGTCTACTTCGACATCGTTTGGCACGATGCCCCAATCCCCGCCACTGCCACCTCGATTCGCTGATCCTCCACCGACTCATCAAGAATATGAAAGTGAAGAAACCGATGATGAGGACTTAGGCTTGCAGACTTTTTTCTACTTTCAGACAACATTATATATTTTTAGTTTTTGACAACACTTTTTAATTTTAATGTCATTTAAAATATTACTTTCTTTATTTTTTGTTAATTATTAATTTATTTTGTTTACCTTAGTGTATTTTTTATTTATTTAAATTAGAATTAATTATAATCATTTAATAATTAAATATATAAAAATTATTATTTTAATTAAATAATTAAATATTTGAAATGATTAATTTAGAAAAAAAAAAAAAATTCTACATAAAATGGAGACAATTATCACCGCTTTAGGTTACTAATTAATTAATTATTTAATTAAAGAAAATTGGCCCTTTATTGCCACCGCTTTAAATAAAAATTTAGTAGGGACAATTTCAAAATTATCGCCACTATTAGTCTGCCAGATAGCATTTCTGTCAACTTTTTAGTAGGGACAATTAAATTATCGCCGCTATTGGTCTACCAGATGGCATTTCTGTCGATTTTTTAGCAGGACAATTATCGCTGCTATAAATTATCTAACACGGGGATAACGCTTGTCACCGATTTAGTTATTTATACCAGCGAACTTTTAGGGGTGACTCTAAAGCGGGGATATTATTACCACTTTAGATCTAAAACGGCAACACTATTATTTAATGCGGCGATAAATGTCGCCGCTCTATTCTTATTTTTATTGTAGTGTCATTCGAGCACTCAGTTTGAAGCAGTGATCTAGAAGCTGTTACGTACTGATGGTTTATTGTTTATATTGAATATGTTATGAGTTGGATAGTGATGATTGTAGACAATAGTTTGTTTATTGATTTTATATTGAATTGTGATGATAGTTTTATGCGGACCTAGGTAGGATAAATGATGAAATGGTTTTATATAAAAAAGATGATGAGAGTTACTGGTTGATAGGATGAATAAATTAAAATAGTTTCTATGTAAATGATATATAAGAATGATGAGATATGTTTGTGGCAGGAGACAATTATATATAGTAGTAGTAGGTGGTTTTATTTAGAAAGGTGGCACGTGTAGATTTATATAGATGAATAGTTTATTACATTGGCTATTTTTTTACTCTAGCTTATTTACAACATAATACATCAAGCATATATATAGTAGTTGATGTCGGTAAAGCCTAAGACTATCGACTCTAATTTGTGGTCGTTATTTATTTTTCTATATTTTTCTTTTAAAAATATCTTACTGCTAGAAATGTCATCTACCGACCTAGGCAGCTTATACTTACTTATTTTTTCTAGAATACTCTAGTTTACCACTAAGACTCATAAAATATCTTGTATGATCACTTATTTGGGTGCTAGACTTCTCTAGTAGAGTCTAGAAATGAGCATCATTATTTTATCAGTTACTACTATTTTCCACGTTAGCTTCTTAGGCTTAGTACTAATATTCATGCAACAATATTATTAATTAAGGTGTTAGGACCAAAGTTTTAGTATTCTAAAAGGCAAAAATTTCAAACTCAAGTTATTAGAATTTCAAGTAACAAAGTTATTACTAAAGGTATGTTGTTATTGTAATAACTTATTACAATAGGTTCTCTATCCTATTTACAACAGATTCTGCCTATTTTCGGAGACTTTTCATTCTTTCCTTCTTGAGCTTAAATTCCATATTTGATGTTTCTAGAAGAATGATAGGATTTTATTCTGAGTGATTTTCGTGACCATCTGTCTTGGGTGATTGAGATAAGAATTTAATTTTATCTTTGATTGGTTTCCATTTAAAGCTTAATTTACCTCTTAATTTAATTGATTGATTCTTGCCATAATTATTTCAATTATTAAACTTTATTGCTGAGGTAATTAAGTTTTTATTTTCATCCATACCTGGTGCTGATTATTTATCTCATTAAATTAAATTGATTTCTTTGTAATTTAATATTGAGCTATTAAATCTGTCTAGATTTGCTGATCTTATCTGTTGTAATAGATCTGTCTGTTTAAAGAAATTTCTCTTGATTGAGTTGATTGACTCTAATTAATTGTGAAATCAATCCTTGCCTTTAAGAAAAGTATTTACAAGTACAAAAGAGTGATTTCAGCTGATTAAGAAGTTTATGGAGATTACTTCCCAATGCACCTGGACGTGTTTCTAGTAACTGTATAGAAAGTTGTTGATAAGTTAAATTTTTAGAAAGTTTTTTGATTTATTCTTTAATACTTTCTAACTTTTGTTTTAGTCAATTCACAGTACAGAAGATGTGGAGAGGGACTAGAATTCATCTATAAAAGCTCAGCAAATCCAAGCGATTTGTAAACACTTCATTTGAAAAAAATATTCTTAGGGAGAGCTTTTATATTGTAAGGGTTAGAGTGTGTTCTATAGAGATCTGGTGAGATTTCTAAGCAAACTTTGAATACAACTTGTTCCTCGGAAGGAAGGGCAATACATCTTTGGGAGAAGACAGATCTGGACCAGTGAAGAGAGTTCACATATGAAGGATCGCTAAACAAGATTGGTGGAGTTGTTACAACATGTTGTGGCAGTTGAAAAGAGTGAGTCTTTTACTGCGCTAGTCAATTGGTATTTGTAATTTTTATATTTTACTAATTTGTTTAATATCTAGGCGTAGCCCCGTAGTATAGGATAGGTTCGAACTATGTTAAAAACGTCTTGTGTATATCTCTTTATTTTTTATGTTCTGTTGTAATAAAAAATACTCGTTATTGCAACATATTTTATCTGCATGTTACAACATAATTAATTAATTTATCTTTTCTTTCAAAAAAAATTAATTCATCTTTCGAACAATTAATTAATTACTTAGTAATATTTAACAAAACAGATCCTTCAGTTGGTATCGGAGTAGAGTCACTTAATTATTAGTTAGATTTTTGGGATTTTTTGATCTGTTTTGTTTAGTATGTCTTTTTTCAATGAAGGAGGTCCAATTTCACATCCACCCTTATTGAATAGTACCAATTATCCTTACTAAAAAATCAAGATAAAGGCGTTCATTAGAGCCTTGGGCATTAAAGGTTAGAGATCAATCCTTATTGGATGGTCTCATCCGGTGATCAAATGAGATGATTGTACAACTTTGATGAAATTTGAAATTGATTGGTCACCTCAGGATGACTTGGTATCAAGTTACAACACCAAGATTTTACATGCCATTTTCAATGGGTGTGATGTATCGCAAATCAAGTTAATTTTCTCCTGTGAAATAACTAAGGAGGTATGAGAAATTATTCAAACCAATTTTGAAGGCTCAGGTGATGTAAAGCGTAATAAATTCACATATCTTATAATTAGATTTAAGCAAATATGTATAGAGAAAAATGAATCTTTGTCTCAATATTATATAAAATTGTGTGATATTGCTAATGAATCATTTGCTCTTCCTGAAAAGATTCTTGAGGCTATTATAGTGAGAAACATTGTTAGGTCACTTCCTGGTCGCTTTCAACCTAATATTGATGTAATTGAGGAGAGCAAAAATCTAGACATCATGAAGGTTGAAAACTTGATGAATTCTCTTCAAGCTTTTGAAATGAATCTAACGATTAAAAAGAAGGAGAAATCTATTGCTCTCAAATCCATATAACAGAACGACAAAACGACAAATTGGGAAGAAGATAGTGACGAACTTACTTTACTTACCAAAAATTTTAAAAAATTCTTAAAGAGAGTAGGTAGGAACTCTTCAGTCTAATTCGTCATCATCTAAATCAGGAAAAGGTAAGTCTTCCTCTAAATCTTCTAATTCTTCTAACAAGAAAGGTGTGCAGTATAGAGAATGTCAAGGATTTGGGCATATACAATCTGAATATGTAGATATCATGAAAAAGAAGCCAAAATCATTTGCATCAACTTAAAGTGATGAAGAATATGAAGGCAGCCAAGAAGGTGACAATAATGTAAGTAATCATGTTGCTTTTGTTAGTTCATTTTTACCTAGTAAACTTTGTCATATGCAAGAAAAATTGGTTGTATGTTATACAGTCTCGGAAGTGGATGATGACAAAGAGATGTCTGTGGCTGAATCCAAATCTGACTCGGATATTGATGAAAATTCTTTCGAAGATATGCATACAAAAATCTGTACGCACAATAGGAACGCGTTTGTGTTGAAAACCGAGTTTTGGTAAAATCTAATTCTTATTTGATTGAGTTTAAAGAAAATTATTTTAAAAGAATTCAAGAATTGGAATTAATTATTGATGAAAAAAAAAAGGTTAAAAGAGGTTTCCATGGACTTGAAAGAACAATGAAATCTCTTAAAATACTTAATTCTGGATCATCTCAATTAGATCATATTTTGTCATCTGGTAAGTTCTTTGGTGATGTTTCTGGGAATGGTTTTAAAGGTGAAAGTCCAGGTACAAAGACTATTTTTCTGAAAGAATTAGTTTCTACTCATGTTGTTGCAACAACCAGTTCGAAGAAAGTTTCAGCAACTGTCAGCACATCTGTTGTTACAACAGGATCTCGAGCAGTAATTTGAAGTGGTCTTTGATTTATACTGTCTGTTGCAATAACAAGAAGATTCAGAAAACTTGTTGCAACAACAAAATGATTCTCAACAAGCAAGGGTAAGAGATTCGTATCCACTTATCATTTTTATGATGTTAAAGGTGACATTCAACCTAGAAGTTTTACAATGATAAATTTTCTAGAAAATAATTATATTAAAAAATCAATTTTGGAATCTCTTCTAAGAAAAACTCCTAAAATAAAAATTGATTTAAGAAATAATTCCAGAAAAATGTGGGTGAGAAATTCTTATCTCAATTATTTTGCTTCTTTTACTTGTCTTAGAACTGGTGCTACTAACTCGTGGTATTTTAATAGTGGTTGTTCCAGACATATGACAGGTGATAAGTCTATCTTGACAAACTACAAACTTGTCACTAAAGGTATAATGACATTTGGCAATGGTGTGAGGGAGAGAGTTCTCAGCATTAGAACTCTTAACATTGATGGTTTTTCGAAATTGAAGAGGATGATGCACGTGGAAGGTTCGAAGCATAATATGATTAGCATAAGTCAATTGTATGGCTTGAATTTAAACCTACGATTCAATAATGAAAGGTGTCAAGTCTTGGACATTTCAGATAAATGTATGTTAGAAGGTTTCAGATCTCTAGATAATTGTTATACTATCTCTCCTAACAGACACACATGTCACAAAATGTCCCTCAATAATTTTGTTTTGTGGCATAAAAAACTTTGTCACTTGAATTTCAAAGCACTAAGAAAACTGCAAAGTACTGGTGTTATTCATGGTTTACCATCTCTTGGTAAACAATCTTCTGAAGCATATGGACCATGTCAATATGGTAAGCAAAAGAAATTCACACATAAGGTAATTCAATAGATTTTAACATCAAAAAGTATTGGAACTATTACATATAGATCTGATGGGTCTTATGTGAATAGAAAGTGTGGTAGATAAATAATATATTTTTTTCTACGTAGATGATTTTTCTAGATTTACCTAGGTTGCATTTTTGAGAGAAAAAAATGATACTTTTGAGAGAAAAATATGACACTTCAAGAGATGGCCTGTGTATTACTGAATAGCAAGAGATTGCCAAATAAGTTGTGGGTCGAAGCCATAAATATGGCATGTCACACCATAAACTGTATATACTTGAGACCATGTACCAAATTGACACCATATGAGATCTGGAAAGGTAAAAATCCCAATACAAGGTACTTTCATGTCTTTGGAAACACATGTTATAATTTGAATGATCGTGAACATTTGGGTAAATTCGATACTAAAAGTGATATTGGTGTCTTTCTTGGTTACTCCAATCATAGTAGGGCATATCGTGTGTATAACATGAGAAGCCAAACTATTATGGAGTCTGCTAATGTTGTTGTTGATAATTCTAGTGATTTTTCAGAATTCTCAAAGGAAAAAGTTAAAAACAATTTTACTAATGAAACTGTTGAAGGAACTGTTGCAATAGAACCTGTTGTTGCAATAAACAAATTTGCTAAAAAACCTGCTATCACAACATCTAAATCACAGGCAGAAACCAACAGACCTAAAGTTCCTGAATTATCCATAAAGGGTGGTGAGTCTCTTAAGAATATGTCTAGAAAAGAACCATCCTCCAGAGTTTAGAAAAATTATCCCACAGATCTCATTCTCAGTAAGCTTGATGATACTATGGTCATAAGGAGAAGATTCATGAATCTTTGCTTAATATATGCGTTTTGTTTCTATAATTGAGCCTAAGAATGTCAAAGAGGCTCTGGCTGATGAGTACTTGGTAAAAGCTATGCAAAAAGAGAGAGAACAATTTTCTCCTAATGATATTTGAACTCTTGTTTCTAGACCTAGTCACACATATGTTATTAGTGCCAAATAGATTTTCAAAAGTAATTCTGACAAATTTGGTAATTTTGTGAGGAATAAAATAAGATTGGTTGCCCAAGGATATACTCAAATTAAGGGTATTGACTTTGATGAAACATTTGCACCAGTAGTTAGATTAGAGTTTATCAGGTTACTTCTTGCAATAGCACATGTCATAGGTTTCAAATTATATAAATGGATGTTAAAAGTGCTTTTCTGAATGGTTTTTTGAATAAAGAAGCCTATGTTGAACAACCCAAAGGATTTGAAGACCCACATTTGCCTGAGTATGTTTTCAAAGTAAAGAAGGCATTGTCTGGGTTGAAACATGCTCTTAGGACTTGGTATGAGGGTTTGACAAATTTCATGATTGAAAAAGGTTACAAAAGATGAAGGATAGATAAAATAATTTTTATCAAACAATTTGATTCTAGAATGATTATTGCTCAAATCTATGTTGATGATATAGTGTTTGGCTATAATTCTGATTCTAAGGTGCACAAATTTATAAAACAAATACAAAAGGAATTCGAGATGGGCATGGTTAGAGAGCTCACATATTTTCTCAGATTGCGGGTCAAACAGCTTGAGAATGGCATTTTCATATTTCAAGCCAAGTACGCCAAGAATCTTGTGTCTAAGTTTGGTCTTCAAAAAGTCAAATATTTTCGTACCCCCATGAGCACAACACTGAAGTTGACAAAAGATGAAGGTGGAGTAAGTATTGATCCAACATTGATCGGTAGTCTTTAGTCGTCTTGATATATGTTACAGTATTGGTGTGTGTGCAAGATACCAAAGTAATCCCAAAGAATCTCATATTACTGCTGTTAAAAGAATTATTCGCTATATGAGTGACATTTTTTATTATGACATTTGGTATTCTAGGGATACTAATGTAAATCTTGCAGGATATAGTGATGTTGATTGGCCAGGCAATGCAGATGATAGGAAGAGTACTAGTGATGGTTGTTTCTACCTTGGGAACAATCTAGTTTCTTACTAAGAAACAAATTCAATTTCCCTGTCTACATCTGAGGCAGAGTACATTGTTGCTAGAAGTTCTTGTACACAACTTCTTTGGATGAAATAGATACTTGCTGACTATGGCTTTGATTTAGAGGTTATGACTATATTTTGTGATAATACAAGTGCTATAAATATCTTAAAAAAACTAGTACAACATTCTTGGACAAAGCGTATAGATATCCATCATCATTTGATAAGGCAAGCCCTTTATTTGATCCAAGTACAATCACTTTAGAATATGTTGAAACTGAGAGATAGATTGCAGACATTTTCACTAAAGCCCTTCATCTTGTAATATTTGATTCCTTAAGGCAAGCCTTAGGAATTTGTTCTGCCTAAAATTTTGTTGTTTGTTTATTTTGTTTCAGCCAAAAATATTTTTGTGAACAAAAAGTGTTATTTGTGATAAAAAGTTTTTAAAGAATAAAGATGTTGTCTATTTGATTTCTATTGTTTAATTATCTTGAATTGTTGATCTTTACACATTGAAATCTCTAAGTTTATAAGTCTTGATGAATTTCCTAGATTTATTTTTAACTGACCAACTCTAATATTTCTCTTGAAATCTAGTTGTGTAACAGAACTCAAGATTAGAAAAAGCTACCTAATTTGATGTGTCAAGACAAAGCAACTGATGCTGAAGAAGGAGGAGATTTTGAGCATTCTAAATCTTATAACACTCCAGTCACCACTGTCAAGACAAAGTTGATTACAGGGAAGAAATATATTGCATTGAAGCCAAAAAGGAAATCGCCTGATGCAACACCATCTGCTAAGGCTTCCCCTTCTGCCACAACGAAATCAACCAAGAAGAAAGCTGATACACCAGTCGTTGCAACGGAAAAGATTGCCTCAGAGACTACAATTCTAGAGAATGTTACCACATTCAAGATATCAGCCTCTGCTGCAATGAAAGGCAAATCTGTTGCCAAACCTGGAAGTTCAAAAGTAACAAAAACAAAACCTCTTGTTACAACATTTCCGACAAAGAGTGCTACCATATCTGAAATAAAGCAGGATCCCTCCATGATTCCTGATGAAGAACTCTCTAACATTCCCAAAAACAATATTGTTGAAGATCCGAAAGAGAAAGAGTCTCCAAATCATCCTTAATTCGAATCCAAAGGGAAAAAAGTTGTTGAAACAAATTCAGTAATTGGTACGATGTTTTCCTTGCTTATTCTTCAACTTTTTACACTGCTGAGAATGAAAGTTTGATGGAAGATTACGAAAAACGAGGGTTTCTTGATCAAAAGAATTTTAATCTTGAGTCTTTTAAGTAAATAGGAGTACTTAAATTCTTAAAGAAAGGAAGTGGTTCAATACTGTTACTCAAATTGAAGGTTATGTTCCTAAGATAGTTCAGGAATTCTATTATAATATCCATTAGGAAATGGTAGATCCTTCAAGTTCCCTTTATTAGAAAATTTATCTGGGTGGTCATGTTTATGATTTTAGTTACAAGAATATTGCTGACTATCTTGGTATTTCTATGGGGGACGTTGATGAATATAACAAAGAATATGCCATTGTAAGGTAGCTTTTGAGTTGTTGGGTGATGAAATTGAATGGCTTGCTCATTCAAGTACTATTAAGTCTACAGATTTAACTTATAAGTACTCCAATCTATACAAGCTTGTTGTACACAATTTGTGGCTTACGGCACATATCCCTACCACTGCTAGGAATTTTACTTGCTTGTTATTTGACATTGTGATAGGTGTTAAAGTCAATTTGCCACAAATGGTCTTTTAGGCTATCTTTGATCTTCATGGAGGTTGTAAGAAAACTCAGAGGCTACTCTTTCTCAATCTAATTTATGTTATTCTTCAAGAGCAACATCCGTTGAGAGTCTTTTTTGAATTCGTTGCGCCCATGTTACCTCTGGTGAATTATCGTCTGAAAGAGAAGGACGCAGCTGAACCTGTTGCAACACCATCCATTTCCAAAAAAAAGACACTAGCAAAGAAGTATGTTGCTGCTGCAACTTCTGCAATAGATTCATCATCTCTACCTCAGGCTCCCATTTCTACTGATCTGGAAGCTCTAAAGAAGGATCAAGACAAGCACAATGAAAGGCGTACTGCAATGGAGAAAGTACAACTCGAGATTTTGGCCAAATTGACTGCAGTATTATCGGGTTCCTCTATTCAGACCATTGTTCTGGTAGTCTCTTCACAACATGATTCAGCAACAGCTGAACCTGATGTTGCAACGGGATCCAAGAAGCCAGCTCCAAAGAAGTACAAACAGGGTTATTAGAGCATGGAGTCTTTATTTCTTATTTTTTATATACTTATTTTAGTTTGTGTTGATTTTAAAGACCTAGTTTTGTTTGTAAATTTTGGTTTGGTGTCTTTTGGATTTATTTTTTTATTTTGATACTCATATTTGGCCCTCTTTTAACAAAAAACTGGGGATCAAAAACTGATGATGGTATGTTTTAAGGAGAAGTATTATCTTGTTCTAATGCTCTATTTCTTATTTTTTCTTTGATATCTGATTGTGTTTGATAGGGGGAGCATTGTGTTTATGGAAATTAATCAAGTGTTTGTGTAGGTTTTCAAACTTGAGTTTTTTGTATCAAGTTTTTATGATTGATTTTGCCAAAAAAAGATGCAAAGTGAGAGATTGTTAGGACTAAGGTTTTGGCATTCTAAAAGGTAAAAAACTTTGAAATCAAGTTATTTGTGATTTTAAGTAATAAAGTTATTACTACAGGTCTGCTGCTGTTGTAATAACTTATTATAATAGGTTCTCTATCTTACTTACAACAGATTCTGACATAAGTAGAATCTATTTTCGGGAACTTTTCATTCTTTCCTTCTTGAGCTTAATTTTTATATTTGATGTTTATTGAAGATTGATGGAATTTTATTCTTAGGAATTTTCGTAACTAGCTGTCTTGGATAATTGAGATAAGAATTTAATTTTATCTTTGATTAGTTTTCATTTCAAGTTTAATTTACCTCTTAATTTAATTGATTGATTCTTGCCATAATTATTTCATTCATTAAACTTTATTGCTAAGGTAATTAAGTTTTTATTTTCATTCATATCTGGTGCTGATTATTTATCTCATTAAATTAACTTGATTTCTTTTTAATTTAATGCTGACCTGTCAGATCTATCTTAATTTACTCATCTTTATCTATTGTAACAGATCTGTCTATTTAAGAAAACTTCTCTTGATTGAGTTGATTAACTCTAATTAATTTTGAAATCAATCTTTGTTTTTAAGGAAAATATTTACAAGTATAAAAGAGTGATTTTAACTTATTAAGAAGAGACAAATTCGTGAAGATTGCTTTGCAATGCACCTAGACGTATTTCCAGTAATTGACTATGCATAAAGTTGTTGGCCAGCTACATTTTTGGAAAGTTTTTTGATTTATTCTTTAATAATTTCTAAATTTTGTTTCAGACTTTTTACAGTACAGAAGATGTGGAGATGGACTGAAATTCATCTATAAAAGCTCAGCAAATCTAAGAGATTTGTAAACACTTCATTTACTCTTAGAGAGAGCTTTTATGTGGTATTGGTTAGAGTGTGTCGTATTATACCCATTTAAGTCTTAGAGAGCTAGTGAGTTTTCTAAGCAAACTTTGAGTGCAACTTGTTCTTCGGGAGGAAGGACACTACATCTTTGAGAGAAGACAGATCCAGATCAATGAATGGAGTTCACATATGAAGGATCAACAAGATGAGAGGAGCTCATTAAACAAGATTGGTGGAGTTGTTATAACACATTGCGGCAATTGAAAAGAGAGAGTCTTTTATTGCATTAGTCAATTGGTGTTTATAATCTTTATACTTTATAATTTGTTTAATCTCTAGGTATGGCCCCGTAGAGTGGAGAGGTTCGAACAACGTTAAAAACATCTTGTGTTCGTCTCTTTTTTTTTTTTTTTTGTGTTCTATTGTAACAAAAAGTACTATTGTTGCAACACATTTTATCCACATGTTACAACATAATTAATTAATTAATCTTTCAAATAATTAATTAATTATTTGGTAATATTTAACAAAACAGATATTTCAAAGGGAATGAAAGGCATTATAATTATGATCCAATGTGTAATACTACTGACTGGCTAATATAAATGCTATGGCTTTGCTTTGCTTTGCTTTGCCACTTGATGCTTACGATTACTAGTCTTTTACGTTGACAAAATTCAACGTCAACGACTTATTACGAAAATTACTATTGGTATGAGAGATTATTATTAATTTTCAGCCCAAAGGACTTGGACAATTCAAATATTTTGAATCATTGTGCCGTGTAGACTACTTGACATGCAAGACTTGCAATTTTTCCTTGGCCTGACTAAGAAGTTCGGAGATTTTAGAATCTAGAATGTATGCAAGTGACTACTTCAATTGTTTCTTCTTCTTTTTGGTTTTATTACTTTATTATTTTGTCAGATGTCATTTTGGTGTGATTCGAATGTATAATCAACAACACATGTAATATCATCCTCTTCTGGTCACTTAGCAATTTATGATCTCAATGGTACCAATCAAGGCACATCTTGAAGAATAACAAGGTTGGTACTAGCATGTTAACGTGGTAAAAACGCACTTGATCATAGCGACTGGATGCCTGGTTCTTCAATCTGATCGAATCGCTTGGAGTACTAGACTTAGATTTTGAATTGTTTTCACTGAGACTTGCTAAAAAAATTGAGA
>JXTC01000896.1:0-47834 GCA_002914845.1 Trema orientale
AGGTTTTATCTAAACCAAGATCCATGAATTGATTTATGTTAGATCAACGATCCTGTTTTATTTTGTTTTGTAAAGTTTCAAGAAAAATTTTAAAATATCTATTCCGCCGCGTTCTTGATTTGTTTACAAAACTGCGGAAATCATTTTCGGTAAAATCGTTTTTCGGAAATTTATTTTTCGGAATTTCCAGCAAAGAAAATCTTGACTTCAAGCCAATAATTTCTTTACCCTAAATCAAGAACTAAGTCAAAAAAATTCATCACTTATGGTCGTGAAGTTCTTGACCCCAAATCAATAACTTTTTGACACTATGTCAGGAACTTCTTAAACCTAAGTCAAGAACTTCCGGACTCAAAGTCAAGAACATCCTGACCACAGATGAAAAATAGCTAAAATTTTGTGTTAGCACTAATCTAGTTGTTGGGAATTCTTTTAGACTGTAATTTCAGAATTTATCCCAACTAAGTCTGAATTAAATGAACTCCACACAAGTAATCTTATTGGTGAGAAAAGCATTTTTCATGTCCACAAAATAACTCAAAAAATTATATCCTCAGAATAATGTCTTCCATGATACATAAATTGATATATTTAATAAATGAAGGAGAAATGACTTCAAAATAATGAGGCACTGTTCAAAATATTTTGAATACAGGTCAAGATTAAATTGACCCCAAATGTCAGCATCATATTGACCAAAAGTCAAGATGATTTTGACCTAAAGTCAAGTTAGTCTTGACCATACGTTAAGATTAATTTAACTTACAACGTGACAACGAGATCTATAAGACATTAAGAAGACGATGAATACATCAAAATATATAATTTTTAGCTCATTATTGCCCAAATCAGTATTATGGTCCTCCTTTAAACATCACTCACTCATTATCAACCATAAAAAAATATTCTTGAAAAAAAAAACCTTATTCATTTACCTTCAAAATCTTAAAAACTCTCTACCTATCGTTGCCAAATTTATTTCTAATGGAGGTTTTTAATAAACAGTAAAAGGGCTGTTTAGAAATAGAGAAAGAGAGAGGTGGAAAGAGAGGGATATAGGAAGAAACCATCAAGAAGAAGAAGAAGAAGAAGAAGAAGAAGAGAGAAAGAAAGAATACCCAAGCTTTCATGTTTCTCATGAGATGGTGAGATTAATCAAGCAAGAAAGAAAAAAGTGGTTTCATATTTTTCATGAGATGAAAACCAAGCTCCGGTTTTAGAGAGAGAACTGAGAAGAAGAAGTGAGAGAAAGAGAGGGAACGAAAATAGAAGGGAAAAAAGGGGAAAATTGTAGCAAAATGAAATGACATCAATTTAATGCTCCCACCTACTAAGTCCTCACTTTTGGCTAAGGGCAGATTAGGAAACCCGTTTTTTTTCTTTCTCTACCTAGTACTAGATTTTGGTCCCAAAAAAGTCAGTATATGAACATAGTCCTAATAAAGAAAAAATGACCTCAACCAGTCCTATCGATGCCATTTTCTCTTCCCATAAAAGGCAACGCCAAAATTCCGGCCCAATTATGCTTGGGCCAGGGCCTGGCCCATGTCAAAACACAATTGACAGACCGGCGCACGGTAGCAGCGGTCGGTCTTTTATCCCCAAAAACTTCATTTTACGAATGATTTTTCTTTTCAATATTAGTTCTAAGGTCTTTGTTCTTAAAAAGAGAACGGAACAAAGAATCTGGGTTATTTAGTAGCCGAGAAAATTTAGAGCTCTAGGGCTTTTGTGAGCTTAAAATTTGGATTAAATTGAAGATATTCTGGCGAAATTTTCTTCCTTGTCAAGCCAGTTACAACTTTTTCTTTGAGGTAAGAATCATGGCCTTCATTTGAATTTTATTTTTACTTAGAAAAACTAGGTACTTTTTTTTTTTGGTTGAGAAAATCAATAATTGATTTCTTTTATTGGTGGTCCAAAAGTTTGAGTTCGAGGAAGTTTTTGACCTGAAAATTTAGTTCGATAAATTATTGGTTTTTATGAGTTTTCTCAGTTCGAACTTTTCCTGGGAAAGAAAAAAAAAGGTATGATTTTGAAGAAAAGGGGTTTTTTTTTTCCCTTGATTATCTGATTGGAGATGTAATAAGAAAGGTGGGTTCTTGTGAATTTTGATTTTGAGGTTGATGGTTTGATTTTGTTTTTTCTTTTTGAATTTAGGTTATGAGATTTTTGATTTGGAGGCCTTGTTGATTTAGGTCACAATTGAAGCATCTGCAGAGGAAATTAGGGTGAGAAAAGAAACTGGGTATTTGTTTTTGGTATTATTTATGGAGATGAATAAATTTGGGTTTGGTACTAGTGAGTAATTTTGTTCAGGGTTTAGTGTTGACCTTGAGTTTTTTGGGGGGTGTATTCAATTTTGGGCTTAAATGGATGACACTGAAGATGATGCGAGGTATCCACCCAATGCTTATGGCGGGAACCACCACCAGGGTTATGGTTCTTCACATCGCCAAAAGCTCCCTGGTCAGGATGGTCCGTATACGAGGCCTGTTGGTGGTTCTTATGTTGACGAGGATGATGAAGAGGAAGATGAAGACGAAGACGAAGAATTAGGAGAGGAAGAAGATGACAACAACAACAACAACAACAACAATGGTCAAAATAACGGTTATCCTCCTGTGCGCAAACATGGCAGTGGTGATGATGACGATGACGACGAGGATGATGATATGGATGAAGTGGCTGAGGATGAAGATCTTGATAAACGAAAAGATTATGGTAGAAAGAGTGATGATGTTGATTTAGAGAGACACCCGAAAAAGCGAAAGTTGAAGAGTTTGGTTTCAAGTTATGAATTTGCTCCCCGTGTGCCTCCAGCACCATCAGCTGCTACACCCTCTGCCCCAAGACTATCGTTTGGCGGCCGAAATTCACTCACGGATTGGACTGAGAGGGAGACGTTTGTTCTGTTAGATGCTTGGGGTGAACGGTTTCTTCAACGAGGGAAGAAGAGTCTTCGGTCCGAGGAATGGCAAGAGGTTGCGGAGAAAGTGTCCGAGGTATCTAAGATTGATAGGACAGATACGCAGTGTCGAAATCGTTTGGATACCCTGAAGAAGAAGTACAAAAAGGAGAAGCTTAACTCAACCAGTGGTGGAACTAGCAAATGGGTTTATTTCAAGAAGATAGATCTTCTGTTGTCGTCTCCTAATCAGCAGTCTGGCCTCTCTTGTGGGATGGACTCGGGTGAATATGTTTTCATGAATCCCAGGCTTTATTTGAACTGTGCCAATGGGTTGGATGAAATGAGGGATAGTCCCGTGAACTCATTATCCGAAGAGGGCGAGGATTCAGATGGGCTTCCACCAAAGAAGAGAAAGTCTGGAAGGGACAAGGACGACGACGAAGGGTCGTCTTCATTTAGATTGCTTGCTGATACCATCCAAAAATTTGGCGAGATCTATGAAAAGATTGAAGACAGTAAAAGACAGCAGATGGTCGAGCTCGAGAAGATGAGGATGGATTTCCAGAGAGATTTGGAACTGCAAAGAAGGCAAATTATGGAGAGAGCACAGGCTGAGATTGCCAAGATACGGCAAGGTGATGATGACGAGATTGATGTCTCTGCTGAGAATGCGAGTGGTTGATGGATGCACCTTTATCATCTTTCTGTAGTTTCAATTAGCATGCTAGTTGCTTGCTGTTTCATAATATTTGGGAGCCTTTTCGTCCCCATTTTTATCTTCCTAGGCAATAAGATTGTTCATGTTGTATCTAGTTATGGTGGAAGAAAGAACAAAATTTGGAGCCCGATAACCATTTTGTGACCTAATTAGACGTCTAATTTCTTTTAGTGCATGATTAGTTGCCACTTACCATCAGCGGTGTTCGAAGATTTACCGCTTCGAATAACCATATGAATATATGTGATGAAATGTTGGACGACACTATTCATATTTTGAAGTTTCGACATTTCAACTTTGAAGTTTTGACATTTCGACGTGGATAACAGGGGAAAAAACATTATTTTTCTTGGATTGTCCACTAACTATCGACTGTGTTCACAGAATTACAATGTTGATGAGTGTCTAGAATCCATGAATGTCCAAGATAATATCTACATAATCTCGAATAATAAAATTTCCGTATAAAAGAAAGTTGCCTTGATCTTCTTCTTTCTTTTTTTTTTTTTTTAAATAAAAATTCATCATACAGTTGTGTCTTACTTATGGTCCTCAAATAGGTCTAGTTCAGAAGTATTAACCAAAATGGTTTATTTGATATATTTATGTTAGCTCAACTGCAAATTAATGTTGATATGTGGCATGTCATTGTATATCCATCAAGACTACCAATGAAGTAGGTATCCAACTTGTTGGTTGGAGGTAGAATAAGATAAAAAACATACATATGTAATAACAATTTACAGGTTAGATGACGATCGAAACCTTTCTAAATATTTTCCAACCTCTAAGAAACTCTTATTGGTATAAAGACCCTTGAATTCCATTATTTTTTTTTTTAGAAACATTTAAAGAAATGAACCATTTGAAATTGAATTTTGAATAAAGGCTTAAGTTTTAAAATTCTTTACAAAATAGTATTTTTACATTGTCAGGTACGGTGTTGAGCGTAGTTAAATATAATCGAGCATTGTCGAGAAATACTGCTTTATAAATAAATTAAAAACATAGACTTTTTACAAATATATGTTTTAAAAAGGCTCTTTTGCGAAGGTCTATTATGTATATAAATTTGCATTAATGCATGTAAACTTCTATCAAAATTTATCAGAAAAATAGCTTCTATCAGAATTTATTAGTAAATGTAAAAAGTGATAATATCCTATTACACTGTACATCTATAGACATAATTCTCATACCCAACAAATACATATTATTTTTATATTAAACGAATCACATTAAGCTTTATTAATTGTTTTAGCATTTATAAAGTTTCATTAGAAAATTTAGAATTTTTTTAATATATTTTTATCGAATATATGCTGACATTGATATTTCTATAAAAATTATTTATAAACCAAAACTTGAAAGCTCCGTTGACATTGACGTTTTTGTCCTTGTATATGCACATTGAGAGATTTTCCCATGTGTCCTGTAATTCTTCCTTCGTTTTTTACTTCTTCTTGTTTTTTTTTTCTTCGGGGTCTTGTAAAATGTAAATTAGGCTTGATGTCGTTTTTTTCCTCCCTTAAAGAAAAATAAAACCGCAAAAGTTTTAAATGACAAGAATACCATGTCGATTTAGTAAAAATTCAAGTATATGACAAAACTATACGATGGTTTTGCCATGTTTTACCTGCATAACTATTCCTTGTTATATGATCAAATTGTCATGTACTCATGACATTAGGATGTTTCGGTCTTGATATTAGAGTAATTTTGTTTTTTCATGAATTACTGAGGTCCATTTTTCTAGAAAATGATATGCTATATTTTTCTAAAAATATATACTAAATTTAAATCTTTTCTCCAACGCATAATGTATTTAAACTACTATTTTAACTTTTTTATCATGTAATAATTAATCAAATAATTTTGTAATTAGTTAAGTACAAAAAAGAGTTTGATTAAGCGTTGAAAACCCTATAAATAACTGATCGACCATTGAAAAGTGCATATTTTAATATTTTTTTAAAAGATGAACTACAGAAAAATATTTTAAGGTTTGGGTATTCTACAATTTAAGCCCTAAGATTTAAACGGTAAAATAATACACTGAGATTAAGAACATGCAAAAATTTATACATTGTTGACTTTTAACTAATTTTAGTAACAAAAAGACAATAGTATCCTCCGTTAAAACCGGGTTAATCATTATGATTTTCTTTAATTTTGAAGGTATTATTATCTTTTACATGTTAAAGTTATTCGAAAAATTGAAAAAGTAAACCCACGGTATCTATTGTTAAAAATCTGTAATATTGAAGTATTATTTGCAAAATTTAAATTTTATAGTTAAAATTGCAGAAACATCCAAACTTCAAGTTTTTTTTTTTTTTTTTTTTTTTGCAATTTACTCTATTAATATTATAAAGCTAACAATAAACTTTTAATGGCAAATTTGGTATTATGCTATACTTTTTGTCAAATTTGTGTAGCATAATATTAAATCTAATACAAAAAATAGAATTACATTGAAAGAAAAATTTTATATTATATACTAAATTCTAGCATATACAAGCTATACACAATGATTTAGGAGATGTTCTTAATTTGCATCTCTTTAAAAGAAATTCCATGTTTCTATTAGCATGGGCACAGCCATTTTAGGGTTAATTATATTTTTAGGGTATTCTAGTACAGGATGGGCAAAATCGCTCTTACACATAGGAGCGGCTTTTGTATCCGTTAGATCTAAATAAATGGTTGTTAGTTTTGAAGGATAAAGTTTGTTCCATACATTGGTTTACACTTGATATTTATTATGTGGGCATTGTAGGAGAAGCTGCTATAAAATAATGTTTAAAAGAAAAAAAAAAAAAAGAAAGAAAAGAATATTGTCTTGGTCCAACTCAAAGCGCACAATCTCCTGAGAGAATAACATGCATAGGACAACTTTTTTGTGCGTTTTTTCTAAAAATGATGTTTTTAGGAGTGTCGGATCGAGAGTTTATTTACCATGAAAAGGTAATTATTTAGGACTATTTCAAGGTCAAGAATTCTTTGATCATAGTTCAAAACGTTCTTGACACTTAAAAATGTCATTTTTTAAAAAATGCACAAAAAAATTTACTTCAGCCTAAGTTAGTCCTATCTGTGCTCTTCCATTTTTTTTTTTAAAAAAAAAAGAAAGAAAAAACACAATCTGCTTCTTAAAAAAAGAAAAAGGAAAAAAAAAAAAAAAAAACACCATCCAAACTGTCTCCCTCTCTCTCCTCTTGTTCCCATACGTTTACCATTGCGGTATCTCAACCACATATGGTTGAGATGTTGGGCTGGAGAAGTAGAGGGATGGCGGTAATGAAACAATCATGCTTGAGAATGAAAGGGAGGGTGGAAAAGAAATCCAAAGACAAAGGAAAAGAAGAGTGAGAGAGTCGAGAAGAGAGAATATAAATATTTATATATTTTTTAAATGGTAACTCTAATTTTTTCAAACAATCCGTTGCTCCATATGGATATGTTATCGTGTGTAGAGTATATTTATCATGTATATGTTATGTAAATCCTTTTAAAGTCAGATTATTTATAAATGTTCAATTTGGGAAAATAATACTTCTACGTGTAGGAGGACTTTTCCCCTCCCACATTAGAATTTCTCTACATTTTTAGATCTTGCACGGTTTATTTAATTTTCAATCAAACACCAATTTTGACTCTTAAATTTTCCAAATATAATTTAAAATCTAGACATATACATTTAAAGAGAAATTCATATTTAAAACTTAATTAAATAATTTAATTTATAGATACCAAAATAATTTTGGAGTTTCGCACTTTTTAAACTATTTTTAAAATGTTCGTTAGTCAATTATTAATTTTAATCAATTTCTAAATTAGATAATGTTAATCTAAATCTAGGAGGGTATTTTAGTAAATTAAATTATCAAAATTAGGTTTGACCCAAAGATGTTAGAACTTTTAAATGTAAAATGATAACAAACGAAATGAGAAATTATAAAATATACTGTATTTCAGAAAAAAAAAATTTTAAAAATACGGTAATTTTGAGTTTTTTAAGGTGCAGTACAGTTTTTATTAGAAGAATACCATTATCTAAAAAATATTTTAAAAAATGGTAGTTTTTTAAATAACAACTAGTTTCTAGTAATCAGTTTCAGAAACTGGTAACTAGTAACCAAAGATATTTATAACTAAAGATTTTTATAACTGGTAACTAATTTCCAAAAACTGGTAACCAATAACTATTTTAAAAATGCTATTTTTCTAAATATTTTTTAAAAAAAATGATATTTTCCTAATAAACACCATACTAAAACTAGAAAAATACTTAGACTTCCGTATTTTTGTATATGTGTGTTAGAAACCCCAAACAAAATGAACAAACAATTTTGTAAGTATTTGGTATTAAAATGATATTGTCCCTTTAAAATATGCAGAATGTTCTGGCTGCATTCAGGTTCAACAAGGTTAGTCCTCGCTAACCGCAAGTAAACCCGTACGCAACATTTCACATACCATGTGGAGTGTTAATTGTTTATCCGCTCCATCGTTTTTAATAGTTGCCAATGCCAGAATCAGCAAGTTCACGGTTTTGCAAGTTCACAAAGTAACCCCACCACGAGGCCATAGAGGATAATGTGATCATTCTGGTGACTAGTGGCAGATTGGAACTCAAATTGCCATGCAAAGATTACAATTCATATGGAAAACGAAATCGAGAACTTCGACATTTGTAGTTCTTAGGACCCAAAAAAAAAAAAAAGAAAAAAAAACAGATATAATAATAAGACTCATGAACGACCGACTCGAAGACACCTGGAAAAACCAAAAGTTTGATTCCCTCCCCCACAAAGGAGCAGAAAAGAAGGAACAAAATGTAACAAATCTCTCTTAAAAACCCTCGTAAAAAAATCCGGATTCCAGAGACCCACTTAAATAGTAGTAAAACCTGGAAGATCATCAAATAAAATTGGCTTTACATATGAGCAAGTCTGACATGTCACCAACCATATGCATCTGAGGCCCTCACTGTTGTTAGCCCACCATAAATACGTGTCCCGGGAAGACGGGAGAAAGTGTTGCTTATACATGGGAACCGATTTCTTTGCAGCGTAAATCATGAAAATGGCACTACTCGTGTACAAATCATGCAGAAGTTGGGGTAGCTTCGGGCTTGTCGGTATCCATTGGTTCAGTGGAAGCTGGAGGTGCTTCCCCAGACTCGGCTGCTGTATTCTCAGGGCCGTTATTGGCATTATTCGAACTAGCATTGGCATCATCACCCTGAGGTTGCTGCTCGCTACCCTGAGGAGGTGGGGTTGGTGGTGCCTCCGGAGCAGCTGGCTTGGCGGGTGCGGGTTTAGGCTTCGTCATTATCGGCCTACAGAACCTGTTCCAGCAGCATAAAGGGTGTTCATTAAATTAAATACAAGGCCCAGATTCGTCTTCGACCCGATAAACATTATCTAAATATTTCTCAATTTCAGAATAACAGAATGGACAAAGAAATAACCAAAGGCATGGCGAGAGTGAAAATACCGGTCAAGTGCTTCGGCCTTCTTCCTGACATCAGCTGACAATAGGACTGGAGAAGCATATTTCGGAAGCGAATCCTGCTGCTGCTTTTTCTCTCTTAACCAGGCCTCAGCTTCGACACACTCATTCAAGACCTGCAAAAAGAAAGAAGATAAGATGCGGAATATTCAAAAATTCAAGAAAACAAGAAAGTACAGGGAATCAAAGAGCTAAAGATAGACCAGACAAGTAAAAAAAATCAAAGACCTCCAATTACCTTCTGTTTCTCAGATAGATCAATATGATCAAACTTGGCATCTGCTGAAACTGCAGCTTCTCTGTAACTATTAATACAGTAAGCAAGTTGATCAATCACAGTTCCTCTCTCAGTGTGCTCCTTGTATCGTTCTTCAATAGGGCCACCTTGCTACAGTTATTAGAAATTGCCATCAGATATGCGATGAAGCATCCATAATTTAAAAATAGATCAATAAATTTAAAAGACTGGACATTAAGGGTTCAGGCATAAAGATAGAAACCTTCTTAAGCTCCTCAAGCTTTGCAATGTAAACACCTTTAGTTTCATCCTCACCATCTTCATACAACCAGTCCTCTACCTCCTGAAGCTTGGCAATAAACTCTTCCTTCTCTGAAGGGGTGACAAATTCCTCATACTTGTCATTAAGCTGGTGGCACAAAAGAGATTTTGTTAGCTCAAGATCCAAAGAATGCATAAGATAAAGGCTCCAACTTATGTAAACTTGCGTACCTTGTTTCTCATATCATAAACGTATGCCTCAACGGCATTTTTCCTGTCTTTCGTCTCTTCCATTACACGGTCTTGTAAAGCCATTTCAAATTCCTTCTCTACTGCTTTTTCCAGGTCAGCTGGATTCAGTCCTCCATAAACCAACTCTGCTACGGGAATATTTGTTTTCTTCACCTTCTTCTTTGGAGCATCAACCTGCTTGAAGAACCAATAATTACAAAAGCAACCAACTTGTTACACACAGAAAGTATTTACTAGGACAAACACCTAATGCTAAGAAATACTCTCTCTCAGTCTCCCCACAATACAGTAAAGTATGCAGATGATACCAAGATATGAAAATTCAGAGATCACAAATTTAATTTGGTCTTTGTTAAAGAACATGATCTCTAGTAAACAGCATAAGATGATGATATACACATAGATACCATTCTCCTCCCCACAAAAGAATTAACCTTTGGTCGCAAGCTCACAAGTGCAAAGGAAAACATGTATTAGCATGAACAATTTTACAAGGATCAAAACATAAAATGAATCAAATTTGACTAGGTCATTGACGACTCTTAGTTCATTTAAAAACTCAGGACTCGCCATAAATTATTTAGCATATCATCACAACACAGAAAACAAGATAGTAAGACGCAGAATATGTGACAAAAAGTTAGTAACTTAATAAACAGGAACAACATACCTTGTTATCTGTTTCCATCTGCACAGGATTGTCTCCTGACTCAGGAACACCATTTTCAGCACCAGAAGTATCAGTAGTTCCCTTAGCATCTTGCATATTCACATCAGCTTCAGTGGAAGCTGAGGGAACAGCATCACTGGAAGCTTCATCAGTCTCCATCTTGTTAGCTTCTTTCGGTGCCTCCTTTGAGACTGGAACTTCAACCTCTTCCTCCTCCAAAAGCTAAAACAAGTATCATAATAAATATAAGAAGTTCAAAACATAATCATAATGTACCATTGAACCACAAGATCAATTAAGTGTACTTACTGTTGCCGACTCAACAGAGACAATTCCATGCACATTCAAGCGAACTTTGACCTTTAGTTTGGAGCGTTCACCTTTTGTTGATTGGAAAGGACCAATCTGCATGCACATACAGCACCAACATTAATATTGCCAACAATGCAAAATCTTGAACCATACCTGACCAAGCTAACTCATAGAAGAAGACTTGATGTTATAGTTTGACAACCTACCGTGTAAGTACTGATCTTAGCAGGCGCCTGCAATTCACTGGTATCAGCATACTGTACATCGACTGAGAAAGTACCCGACCGGTAAAACGTAAGAGCCTTGATACTTGGTATCGGATTTCCCTTGGGAAAAACAATTGTACTTTGTTGGTTTTCAGTCCCTCCATTCTGGGCATCAGGAGCAGATCCTTTCCATGACAAAGCAATTGAGAAGGGGAAGCTCTCATTTACCTTCAGGCAGAAAAAACGTAAAATACTGAAGATCACAATGCAGAGATTTCACAATAAATAATTGGAGAGAAAAAACACAGTAAACTGAGAGGATTAGAGAATAACCCTATGCAGCCAATGATTCAAACAAGCAGAAAGTATGGCAAAGCGAAATCACATAGCGTACCACGCCATTTGTTTAACTAAAATGCCCAGGGAAAGAAATATACCTGAAACTCGCGCACTTTAAAGGTTGGACTAAGAATAGCACATTCCAAGGCTGCGCCCCTGGCAACACACTCACTTGCATTCATTGTACGCCTAGGCTCCTTCTTGAAGAAATCTGTCAAAATTTTCACTATAGCAGGAACACGAGAACCTGAGCCAACCACCTCAACTGTATGGATATTCTCCACCGTGAGACCAGCATCCGCAAGAGCCTTTTCCAGAGGTTTTTTCACACGTTCCAAAATTGGAATAGAGATTTGTTCAAATTCTTCCCGCTTGATGAACCCCCGGACATCCTTCTCGTCCATTAAGCACTCTATATTCAAAGGTGCCTCAGGATTAGCACTTAGCATTTTCTTCAGTTTCTCACAAGCTGCCCTCAGCCTAAGGCAAGCCCTAGCATTCTGGAAAACATCAATCTTGTATTCTTCCTTAAACTTTGCAGCAAAATGCTGGAACAATGCTTCATCAAAGTCTCTACCTCCCAAAGACCGATCAAATGAATGAGACAAAATCTTTAGCTGACCCTTCTTGAAGCCAGCAATACAAACTTGCATGCTTGCGTGTCCAACATCAACAAAGGCAACATTCAATTGATCGCTTTCTGGTAAATCTGTCTTATAAATTCCATAAGCCAGGGCAGTTGCAGTAGTTTCATGAATCAAGCGTAGGGGATGCAGACCTGCAATTGTGGCTGCATCCAAGACAGCTCTTCTCTGAAGATCAGTGAAATAAACTGGAATACCAATACAGCAATCAACCACAGCTGCATTCAGATTCTTTTCAGCTATGCCTTTAAGATTTGACAACACCATTCCCAAAAGCTGGGTAGGAGTAAATGCCTTCGTTTCTCCGAGATAACGGGCATGAATCAAGGGACAGCCATCAGGCCCTTCAGTAACAGCAAAAGGAAACGACTTGAGATCCTTTTGCAACTCGGGATCAGAGAACTGTCGTCCAATTATCCTCTTAATCTGGGATATCGAGTTCTTTGGATTCATCATAGTTGAAGCAGCCCCTGCAGTCCCAATGAACCGCTGCTTGTCTCCGAAGCAGACAATAGCAGGAGTTTCGCGCTTGGACTCATCATTGAGGACTACATCAATGCCTCTCTGCCTTGCAACGGCCACAATGCAGCTTTCATTGCCAAAATCAAAACCAACCACGCTCATCCTCGCTGGACTTTAACCAATTCAATCTGGGATACTCGCAAAGTCAAATCCAAATTCAGCGGGAACTCTACTTCAAAACAGCTATCAGTTAACTTCACCATAAAAACACATACTCAACGAGATCGTATCGAAATGTGCTACCATACAGAACTAATATACACAAGTTTAGAATATGAAAATCTATTACAACTTGCACAAAGAACAAGGACAATTCCTTTAACCTGCTCAGAGTCACCAAAACTTATGAGCCAATTTTGTATGTGTCAAGAACATTCCCATTTAAATTAGGAACCAGTTCAATAGAAATAACCCCGAAAGCCAGTCAAACACACAGTAAAATCAACAAGCATTACATACAGCATACAAAAAGATTATAACAAAAATAAACCCAAAAGAATAAACAAACCCAGTTCCACATATAATCTAACAAAGACCACGATCGTACTAATCAACAACCTAATGATCTTTTCTCTTACAAACAAGACACAAAAAAGCATCATACATTCAAACTCACCAACCAGAAGCTCAAAAAAATTAACAAAAAAACCAAAATTAAATATAAACCTAGGGCAACAAAAATAACAGTGACACAAGCAAATCACAGCCAAAGCACTGGAACCCAGTGCCATAAACTATCAGATCTAAGAGTTCCCTGCAAAGAGAGATCTAAATCTGCCATGGAAGCTAGGGTTTGGGACGTACCTTGAGAACGATCCACGCCCGGTTCTGAGGTCAGGACCAGAGAGAGAACAAAGAGAAAGATGGGTTTTTTTGGGGTTTCTGGAACTCTCTACAAAAAGGGAAGCTGTAAGGTGAAAACAAGGAGGTGAGGAGGTGACGGTGGTCTTTTTATTAGGGCCTGAGGTGGAAGAGCAAGCACACACCGAGGGATTGTGGAATTTTCTAGTTTAAGCTTTATGTTTTATATTCTCGATTTGTTTCCTTATTTTTGTTTTTTAATTTTGTTTTTAAATATAGTATTTGAATGGAGTGGGGTTGAAAGGTCAAAATTGTCCTAGAGGCGTCTGGGGGTACCCACCTGCTTCTAGAAAGATCTTCGACAAAACATGAGTTCTGTTTCCTTTTCCCCCTTTTAATTCTTTTGGGCTATGGAATATGGATAGCTCAGGCCCCGGTGCTTTTACAGGCTTATCACTTTTTTTTTTAAAGGCTTTTTAGCCGAATGGCTGAATTTTGCATCAGAATTTACAAACTAACTATTTTTCAAATACTGTTAAAAAATAACTGAATTTTAAAAATTATTTAAAAATGACCGTGTCTCATATTTAGTATATCAAAATAAATCTTTCTTTTTTGAAAAATTGATTTACATTTTACAATTTTGATTTACTTTATGAAAAATTGATTTACTTTATAAAAAATAGATTAACTAAAAAGCGGTCATTTTTCAAATTAATTTGAAAAAAGGTCATTTCTTATAAATATTATTTTTTTTAGAAAATCATAATATATATGGTAAAGATTTATAAAATTTTTGAAAAATGACAATATCATTTAGAAAAATAACATTTTTTCCTAATTGATAAGGTACTTAAAGTAATTGGTCAAGTTACTTGAGATAACTAATCTGTAATCGGACTAGTTATCTCAAATAACTTAATTGATGACCTCAAATGTCTTAAGAAAAAAAAATACTTTTTTTGGGAAAAAAAAATATTTTTAGAATGTAATATTTTTATAAATAAATCCGAGATTTTGTGAAAGTTCCAATCTATCTGGGATTTTTCAATTTTCAGATTACGGACCTGAATTTTTATAAAAAGTCCTTTTTATGGAATAATTATAGTAAACATCGTATTTTTTTCAAACATTAGGTTATAGCTAAAATGACAAAGAAAATGAGTTTAAACATTAGGTATATATGATATGATATACTAAATTCAATCTATATAGTAGAATATCAGTTTTTATATTGAGTAAATCATTTTTACATTAGGTATATTAGGTTTATCAATTGTTATATTTGGCTAGGTTGCTAAAGATTTCAAAAATAGACATTTATTTATCAACTGTTATATCTGGCTAGTTGGCTAAAGATTTCAAAAATAGACATTTATTTATTAGAGGTACAAAATTTGGTTATTTTGCTCAATACCATTTTTTTCTAATAGCTAAAATAGATATAGCAATACGGTTATAGCGGGTTCTTTTGACCACACCACTACCTATGACTATGAGTCATTGGATCATTCTTTGTCAGGCATATTGTTAGGGTGATATATATGGTTTATTAATTGATATACTTACCACCGAGCATGTGGTCTAGTGGCAGCACTGTTATCGTGGGTGTTGGAGGTCGCGGGTTCGAACTGGGTGATTCCTTCGGGAGTCTTAAATGTGACGGTACCTACCTGCCAGCCCATGTCCCCGGCCTCCGCCCCAGGGTGCCGTTCTCGCTAGTTGCTCAGTTGGGGTTCATGTGACTCACTCCACCGTTCGGTGGTGGCGACCTGGCCGATAGGGTCTTGAGGAACATTCCTGAATGGGGTTGGAGCTCCCATGGTCACGCCCACGAAGGGTTGCCACGCTGGTCGGTCCCTCCTCCCCTTTTTAGCTATCAAAAAAAATCAATTGATATACTTGATCATTTATTTATGGGGCCGAAATATGGACATTCTTCTCAAAACCCTTTTTTAAGAGCTAAAATAAATAGAGTAATTGATTTTTTTTTCCCACCAAATACTATGCTTTTGTTACGACTCTAACATGTTCCTTTAATCAAGCTACTGCTATGGGTCATCAGCTCATTATTTAAAATTGCACGCGATTAAAGCCCTAGCCTTCTCCTATTACCTAGGAGTTTACATTTTTTTATTATTATATTTTGAGTTATTAGCACTATTAGTCCACAATCTTTAGTTGTTTTGACATATTGGTTCTCAATCCTTTTTTCTTTTTTTTTTCTTGGGTTTAATTTAAATCCCTAATCTTATAGCATAGGAGCATATTGGTCCATTTCGGTTTAAAAACTTGTTTTTTCCATTAGTTACTAACTTGGGAATCACCAACTCTTTCTCCAGGGGTATTTCATGGAATTAAGGCCAAAAAAAAAAGCACTAGGACAAATATTTAAAAAAAAAGAAAAAAAATTCCTTTAACCAAACAAATCTAAGCTGAATTAAAATAATTGATATTTCACAACAAATAATAATAGTAAATAATAATAATTCTTTTCTACTTTCTTTATCACTCATAATAATTGTTCTAAGAATAATAGAAAAAGACAACTAAAGATACTGCAAAACAACAATTACCCAACTTTTAACTTTACAAATTATAATACAATTTACATATCAGAGAAGGAATTTGAAAAATAAAATAAATTTAAAATTTAAGATATAGGGAAGAATATAATCATGGAAACTATTGATACCAAAAATTGGTATAACAACGGAGTTATTAGTTTTCTAGAAAATAGAGAATAGTAAAGAAAATAATTAAGAGAATAAAGAATACGAATGATTTTAGAGTGATCCAGCCTTTCGAACAAAGAACCTACATCCACTATAGTTACTATTATTCTCTTTGTGCTGGTTACAATAAGAGCCTTCAGATGGAGTTCCTTTTTCTGCTTAGGAGCCTTGTATAGGCTTGAGGAGATAGATTCCCTATTATAGATGGGATCTTTTCAAATATAAAAAAGATTACATCAAATACAAATTTGAATTCGTATTTATCTCTTAAGATCTAATAAAATCTTTATTTGAATAATCCTATCTTTTATATTCTAAATCAAATTCCTAATATCTTAGAGATTTGAATTTTGAATGGAAGAAATCTTAAGATAAAAATCTACTTACTAACTTCAAGCAGATGTAAATTTGATGCATAACAATTGCCCCTTAATTCTTGGTGTCACTTTGTGCAGCAAGAACTTTTTTGCTTTCTCAATTTAGTTGGGCTGCTTCTTCTTACAAGGTGAAGGAAGGTATCAAATCAACACTCCTTTATAAGCTTATATTTGTTACAAGCTGATAATGGGGGTCAAGGTAGGAGGTTGAATGTTTTCGCCGAGTTGATTTTCTTTAGGAATATCTTATTCGTCAAATTTCTTGCATGATTGCTTGCATTATACTTAAAAAAATTGTATTTCTTTTCGCATTGTGAGCATCTTAGTTTTTATATATACTTGAAGAAAGTGTTTATCCTTCATAGTATAAAATAAGCAGTTTGACTTAGCCACAATTTTATTTTGAAATTGCTTCGTTTAAGGCTAAGATCTTTAATTTATCGTTAAAGGCTTAATCTTGTTTTAGTACTTATCACAATCTGCAAATATAATCCAACTATCTTGAACATGGTAGTTTTTGAATCTAAAACTCTTCGAGTAGCCGAACACACGAATACTTGATCCCTCGAATATGTGAGCACTCGAACCTTGAACCTCAAGCACTCGAACACTATAACATTCGAACGTGTACGCTCGAACTATAGTACTAGAACGTGATTATCTGTGTTTCACTATACATTATGTCCTCATAGTCTCAAGGTAATAAAGCAATATGTAGCTAATTATTGAATGAATTTTACTTAGAGAAATCCAAAAATGAACGTATCATTGTTCGAATAGAATTGTTACAATAAAAGGAAAAACACAAGACTTAATAATACTTTCCGTATGTACGCCTATTCTCATTCTTCCTCTAGAAGGTCGAGATATCTTTGAAAAAACTCATGATTAGTCTCCTAGTTGTAAGCTCTCACTCTTTGAGTTTTTATTTCAAGTTTTACTGGGATCATCACTTCTGTGCCATATGTCTTCTTGAATAGAGTACTCCTGAACTGTGTTACGGTCTGACACGGTCTTTTCTAGAACTCCAAATCTATAATTACGTATCTTGCAATGAATCCAATGACTTTACTCAAAGTGGTGGGCCTTATGGACTTTGCTTTTACACTTTTAGCTCGGCATTTCGTATTTTAGATTAAGTTGGTTATTTGTGATTTGAAAACTTCATTTATCAAAGATACACATGTTAATTATTAGATAAATTTATATTTTTAATAATATAATATATAGATTAAGTTGGTTATTTGTTATTTGAGAACTTTATTTTATCAAAGATATACATGTTGGCATATGCGGAAAAAAAAAAGAAAGAAAATAACCGATTTTTTTAGTTTTAAATCAACCAAACTAAGATTACTTTCGATTGGTTCTTTTTCTTGACATTATTCAGTTTGGTCAGTTTGGATGGGAGATTAGTAAAAAAACTGTTCAAACCGATCGGTGATTGCCCCTAAACTTTACTCCATAGTCCATATAAATGGGATAAGAAGTGGTTGATTGAGAATACAATAAAAATGTAGAATACAATAAAAAAAAGAGCAATATAACATATCACTTAGAGCAACCTGCTTAGATATCCTCAAATCCTTAATCCCATCTATATACTATCGTAGATCATTCTCATTACTTACCAATTCTTTGCACAAATTAAAGCTTTCCACTATCCTTGGTGATAATGAACTCTAAACGGATAAGTATATATCCACTAATAGGAAATATTGATTTAGAGACAACAATAGATATATGAATTGCCAACACATCATTTGCCATATGAAACAAAATCTTGTACTTTTTGCCATTCCTACTCTATAATTTTAGAATTTTAAAATTTGTGTTATTTAGTTTCTACACCGATCATTCAAGTAATCCTCTAAATCATTTGTATCTTTCATCATTTATGTCTAATTATACTATAAGAAAGAAACCCATTGTTTCATTATTAACAAAAAAAATATGGTGAGAGCATATACTCAGAGTTTTTGGTAGAGGAAAAGGAGCAAAAGTAGTCCTTGATTTTTTTTTTTTTTTTTTAGCAATCAAATCCTTAAGTTTTAAATATCTTGGCAATTAAGTCTCCTTTGTTTGTAAATGTTCAAATTTTTATAAAATTGAACATGTTTAGGTGAAAAAAATTAGTATTCACTAACACTAATTAGCATGGAAGGGAAAAAGAAATAAATTTTAAGAGAAAATTTAAAAAATTGAATTTTCTATTTTAAGAGGTTTTAGATTATTTTATTAATTGTAATTAATTTTTAGTTATTTTTTTTCTAATTTCAACCAGTGCTAGTAAAATTTAGATTTTTGACCTTTAAAAATCAAATATGTGACCTGAAAATGCTTAATTATATCTAATATTATAACAATCACCAATGAAAAGGACTTAAATTGTAATGGTTTTTAAAACTAAGGAATTTAAATTTCCAAAAAAATAATAATTTAGGGACAACTTTTCTAATCGCAAATGAATAGGGGCAAACATGAATAAAAATTTGAATTTTAAAAAATATATTTTACCCTAAAAATTCCTAATCCTTTCTTTTTTCTCTAACTAATTATGTGGCAATGAAATACCATAATTACCCTCAAGAACATAACACATGATGTGTACATACTTATTTCTATCCAAAACTTAATAGTTATCAATGGATTGGTGTCAATTGCTATTGATTCGTAAATTTGGGACCTAGTCATGAAGAAAAAAAAAAGTTAGAGGGCCAGATTTCCAAACTATGACAAATTTACTGGGCAAATATGCCAAAAACTCTTCTATGAAGTATTATTATTGTCATTCACAAATTAGTAAATAAGATATAGAAAGAAGAAAAAAAAGAGCAGCAATAGAGCCATCTATTAATTATTTATGATGTAATTCTAGTTTTAATTTATTATGAAGTCTACTTGTAATATTCAAAATATAAATTTACTTAATTTTTGACTTATTTAGTTGAAAGATTTTATTTTAGGATTTATAACACTAAAAAGCTTTGAATTCTTCACCTTGTGACTATTTGGTCCATGAACTAAATAAATATCTAAAAAAGCCCATGAATTAATCAATTGGTGACAATAACAACATTTTTTTTGTCAAAGATTGTTAGCAATTGTTAAAAATTGGATGCAAGAAAAAGTTTGCAATATGTAGTTAAAAAATAATTCTCTTCTTTCATATGTGCACACAAGTTCCTATGATTTGGGAATTCTTTTTTTTTTTTTCTTTTTTCTTATGAAAATCTCCAAGTTTGACCAATAATGACCTTATTGTCACTAATTGGTTAATTCATGGATTTTTTTTGGACATTTATTTAGTTTAGGGACCAAACAATCACTATATAAAAAATTCAGGGACATTTATTGCCTAAAATCCTTTATTTTATTGACATAAATAAATTATTTTGTTAAACATGCTCTTATTGATTTCACAGTCACTTAGAATCAACTTAGACTAAATAATTAGACCATTTCCAATGCATTTATGCTAAAAAGGATATACTAAACTTAAAATTTAGCATACACTTTTTAATGCCATCTCCAATGCACGCATGCTAAAAACAATTCTATTTTGTATTTAAGTATTATTTTTATTTACAAATACATGCTTTCTATTATGAAATATTCTCTTACTATCTAATTATTAATCATAAAAACTCCATTACATTGATAAAGTGTGTGAATAATATTCTATGTTTTATGAAATATTTGAGTAGCAAAATAGTAAATGAGAGCTCTAATTTATAGAAATTTAGGAAAGATAAAATTATAAATAAAATTTAAATTAAAAAAAACAAAAAGTCTAACGTATCAACTTTGGTCATATCGTGAAATATATACATATGTTAGGTTTCAAAATAATGATAAAATTATAAATTTAAACTATGCAATAATAATAATATTATAAATTCATATATATGCTAATGACAACATTGTACATTTAAAAAATATGCTATAATGACAATATTGCATATTTATACATGTGCTAAAATTTGACATTTGTTATTTTTTGTGTTATATTTGATATAATATTTAACACATATTAAAAATTATATTAAATATGACATGTCATTAAAGATATATTTTTGAATAGCACTAAAAAATATGTTAAATATAACGTTAAATATAACGTTAATATGTGCTATAGCACTCCCACGGGAGACGCTCTTAAATATCTAAATTTGGATTAAAAAACCAATGATGGGCATGAATTAGCAAGAAAAATAGTAAGTACAATCATAATATGACAATGATATATTAAAAAGGAGAATGACTAGGCACGATCAAGCATAAAAGATATGATAACATGATTATAACACAAGAACTAATTCGAAAACTATTATATTTAAGCACAAGAAGACATAAAATCATAAATGAGTAGAATTTACAAAGACATAAATACAATACAAATTGAACATGACGATGACATGATTACTAATCGTGTTTGGGTGACATCAATAAGGCACGAATGTTCGTGTCTGGGCCGACACGTGTAATTAAAATAGCAAATTAAAATAGCATTTTTTGGACAAAAAAATATTTGCAGTAAAGCTTGAAATTACTAAAAAGAGACAAATCATTGACATTTGTTTAATTGTTTGTCTTGTTATTTTAATTCAAAACACAAATCGTTACTTAACAGGAATATTTCATTGTCGAAATAAATTGCAACGGTCAAAAAGTTAAATTTCTCCTAAGTTTAATTAGTAGAAGATGTGCACGTAAACCTTCAGTTTAGGGATTAAACCTGCAGTTTAGGGAGTATTCTTGTAAGATTGAGTCTGATTGACAATTGTCAAGAGAGTGTGAATGTAGTTTTGTAATTTCGTTTAGAAAACAAAAATACTCGAACGACATGTCGTTTACCTGAGATAGAAAAGGAGACAAATTGTCGTTTATTCTCCCACCCACTTCTTCGCGGCATAGCTTCACCCGACGGGGTTCAATGGCGGGAAAATACAAAGTCCCATTTCCGCAGCCGCACAAATTTTAGGGTTTGTGATTGACCAAACAAACGATACGTCCTGGATTTTCTCGGGAAAACTTTTTCCCGCATTTTCTATCGTGTCAATCGGCAATCGAAAAAAGATGCCGACGTACAAGATCAGGGGCATTGATGTTGATTTTCCATTCGAGGCCTACGATTGCCAGCTCGTATACATGGAAAAAGTCATTCAATCTCTCCAAGATGTAAGTAAGCTCTCTCGTAGTGTATTAGGGTTCTTGATGAAGTAGTGAGAATTGGTTCTAAATGGTCAGAGTTTTGAAATCAAAACGCGATAGTTATCTGAGTACTGACGCAGAAGCGCTTTATGCGAAACCAGAAATTGAAAATTTTGAGTGATTTACCGGGTCTTGTTTGAAATTTGAAATACCCAGTTGTATAACGCGAGAGTATGGGATTGTGAAGTTTAGAAGCGCATGTCTTGGGGCCTTTTCGCTGTTAAATGTCAGTTTTAAAAATGTCGTTAGTGGGAAATTTGATTTTGGTGTTCTGGTGTATGATTGATAATTTTTTCGCATGATTGACTTTGGATTTGGTAGGCATTAACAACACCCATATGGTTTTAGTATCCTAACAACATATTTTAAGTCGTACTTTGATTTTTTGCATGTTTTTGAAAATTCACTATTGGGTTTTCATATTGAATGTGGCAGAGATGTAATGCACTGCTGGAGAGTCCCACTGGAACCGGGAAAACGCTGTGTCTTCTCTGTGCCACGTTGGCTTGGAGGAAGAGTTTGGGCGGTTTCTCAACTGGTGTTAGTGTGATGAGCAGTCAGAACTCCGGAGGCTCAGCAGATTTGCTGTCACAGTCCGGGAGCACAAGGCTTCCTACCATTGTCTATACATCACGTACTCACAGCCAGATTCGGCAAGTAATTAAAGAGTTGAAAAGAACTTCTTATAGGTTAGTCATGGGAGGATCCTGTTCACTCATTCAAAATTGAGCCGATTTATCCGACGCTTGTATCCTGTGTATCTCTCGACACATAATGCTAGTCTGGTGCTTACTTCCACAATAATGCTCCAGGCTTGTGATCTTAAAAATTCCTTGGTTCATGCCATATCATACTCATTGCATAAATAGCTTGCATCGACTCAACAGTGCACCATCTTAATGTTGATTTCATTGTGTAATTTGATCTGTATATAGGAAGCTTGCTTTATTTACTTACTACTCTTGTAGTCTATCTAGTTATTTTACTTGATTTGCTGTGTGATGTACAGTTATGATTAATTACAATTGCTTTTCCTGGGAGACATGGCTATGGACTCAAGTTTTGGACAGTCTACAGTCTACAATGTGTAGAGCGTGTATTTGCTTATATGTATAATGTTAGTTATTCAAACTTATTTTAATGGGATAAGTTGTTCTTCTCCAGCTTTCTTATATGACTCGCAATAATAAATGTTGAAATTCTGATAATTAGCTCTTAAAATTTACTGGCAACACATGCAAATCATATGCCTTAGATAAATTTAAGTTGCATTATTGGTAGAACTAGTAGTTCTAAGATTTGGGGATTATTGTAACTTTTTGTGGAATTGGTAGTTTTTAGGTTGAGGCACTGTCTTTCCTTGTGCAAGAATTACTCTTTTGAGCTCATATGTCTTTTCTGCTTTTGATTTTTTAATATCTGTGGAAGCTGAACGTGCTGAATATTAACAATGTGCAGGCCCAAAATGGTAGTATTAGGGTCTCGAGAGCAGTTATGCATTCATGAGCAAGTTAGTTTACTCCATGGGAAAGCACAAACAAATGCCTGCCAATTGCTTCGTAGAAACCGAGACAAGCATGAAGAGCATGAAAAGCGTGAAAGGCATGAAAAACCTCGCTGCACCCATTATTCTCGTGTTGCTGGTATGTTCACTGAATTTTCTGATTGTTTTCATTCATGTGATATCTAGATAAACACATGCTTGGTGAGTACAGATTACATTTAAATTACATATACAGACTCTGCTCTAGTTGATTATGATATACAAAACAGAGAATCTTTTGCTGGATTAAAGCAGTGAACACATCTTTTGACTTATTTGAACAAATCATTCGTTTGTTAGCTGGTGCTTTAATTTCCATGCAGCTGGAGAAATCTAGATAGCTCAAATGATGTTCTCTGTGTCTCACTTTTTAAATGTATGTATGGATGTGCAAAAGACCATGATGAGTTTGGAGGCTTGTAGGATGGTGTGAGAATTTCCATGAGAGACTTATTGTGCTTTTGGTCGATTATGATATTAGAGCGTTTGATAGGGTCAAGTTCCTCTTTTCAAGATTGTGCTCTGTAGGTCTTGATAGTACGTTGTTTCCCCGGTCAAAATTGAATCTTTTATTCAGTAGTAATAGAGTTCCTCTCTCTCTCTCTCTCTCTCTCTCTCTCTCTCTCTCTTCTTTTTCTTTTTCTGTTCTCGTTTTTTGTTGACTCTCTTGTGCTCCTGTACGTGGGCTGTGTCCTATCTTATTAGATCTGTAGTAAAAATTTGAAATTGTATGCATAGAATCATACTGGTACGTAATTTTCTACATACATGCGTAATGCTTCATATTTTGACTTTCTATTCAGAAAGAGTAAAATATTATGGAAAATGTTATTTTCTTGGTTATAAGAAAGTCTATTATGTTTAGTTGGTTATTTCACATGGACCAAATGTTATGCTTGAATTATTCTGCTACTTCATGTCATTCCTTATGCCTGTCCCCTGCTACCTTTTTTAATCTTTGCTCTCTCGTTCTCCTTTTGGAAACTATATAAGTTCTATGTTACACTAAACCTTTGGGATTGCATGTTCAGTCACTCAAGTAGAATAAGCCACGGTATGCAGTGCTACACAAGGGGAAAAAATTAGACAAGGTTGAGGGTTATGATTTTTGGTTAACATGGATATTGGTTTCAAAATTGGTACTTTCCTTCTGGATACTGTAGTGCACTATCTTGAGTAATGATACTTCAACATTTGTCAAGGTTGTTCTTTCACATATATTTGATTCTTCTACTGTAGGTTATGTGAAGAGCAATCCTCATCTTGGAGACGAACCAATAGATATCGAGGATTTGGTCAATATTGGAAAATCTTCTGGGCCGTAGGTTCTCTTTAGTAGTTTATAATGTATGCTTATTTGCTCATGTATGGTAACTATAGTTTCCTCTAACTGCTGTTCCCCCTTTTCGTATTCCTGGAAGCTATTGCCATCATTGGTACGGAGCTCGTGGGTTCCTATAAATAAACGTAATTTCTTTTTATTATTTTCCTGTAGGTGCCCCTATTATATGTCCCGAGAGATTCATAAGGTTGTTGATATATTATTTGCACCTTACAACTATCTCATTGATCGTGGATATAGAAAATCTCTAAGTCTGAATTGGAAGAACAGTATACTCATATTTGATGAAGCTCACAACTTGGTAAGTTGGAGAAATATTTCTAACAAAGGAAAGTCTGTCTTTGAAACTCTGAGTTTGGTTTATGGATATCCACTTCTATCTTTCTGGATCTTTTACATTGTTAATGTAGTACATGGGTTTCTCTACTTAATGTAATCTAAATTTAATGCAGGAAAGCCTTTGTGCTGATGCAGCTTCTTTTGACTTGCCTTCTTGGCTTCTTACGGCTTGCATTTCTGAAGCAAAAAATTGTATTGATATTTCTGTAAAAAGAAGGCAAGTTTCTGATGACAAGTCAAGTAACCCGGATAATTTTGCAATTCTTAGAGGTAAACTTTATTGGTAAATATTCTTCAAATAGTGATGTACGTGAAATATTTTATTTTGCCACCTATACTTTTCAGTGCTAGTCCATGTTCTGATTGATTTATATATATGTGTACATCTTTGCTAAATTTCAATGATGAAGAATCCATCATTGGTGGTTACCATTGTGTAATTAACTTCTTGCGTATGGGTCCTTGTTATTCTGTACTGTTCAGTTTAGCCATGCATCTGTGTTTCTTTCATTTCCTTTTCTAGCAACCCTTCATGCATTTAGGCAGACTTCAAATAGACAGGTTTGTAATTAGTTATTAATGCATCTCTTGCAGCACTTCTTTTGAAGCTTGAAAAACGGATTGCTGAGGTGCCGATTGGATCCAAGGAATTAGGATACACTAAGCCTGGGCCTTACATCTATGAATTATTAGCCGATTTAAATATCACTCCTAAAACTTCATCCAAGCTTATTGACATAATTGAAGAAGCAACTGAACTTCTGGAAGAAGATAACCAGCAACATGGGAGGAGCAGTGTCTGCCGGCTGGAAAACATTAGCAACATGCTTAATATAATTTACAGACATGATAATGCTCATGCAAAATTCTATCGTGTAAGTTGTGTTTGTGTTTTCCTGTGATTTTATATTTAGCATGGGTCAATGAAAGCGAAATCCATCCTCCCCCCCCCTCCCCCCCTCCTGGTCGGATAGCAATATAATGAACTAATTATCTGAAAGTCCTTTCTGTTAATAGGTTCACGTGCAGGAAGTTGAAGCAAGTGCTTCAGATGGTTTAAAAGTAAAAGGTAACGTGGAGAATTATCTTACTGATATAGGTATCAGTTAACTCAAGCCTTAATACATGGTATCTTTTCTCCTTTTTTCCAGGTAAGGCATCTAGAACACTTAGCTGGTGGTGTTTTAATCCGGGAATTGCAATGGAGGAATTCCCCAGGTTGGAGGTGGGTTCTGTTATATTGACATCTGGCACATTATCTCCAATGGATTCATTTGCTCAGGAACTAAAACTGTGAGTAAATATTTGTCTCGATTATTACCATTTGATTTTGGTGTGATTGATGTTAATTTTAATGGAAAATGTTTTGTGGTTATATCAGAGACTTTCCTGTGAGGTTGGAGAATCCTCATGTTATAACTTCTAATCAGATATGGGCTGGAGTTGTACCAACTGGTCCTTCGGGTTATTCTTTCAACTCCTCTTATAGGAGTCGCGATTCTCTCGAATACAAGCAAGAGCTTGGTAATGCTATAGGTACGTAGCATGGCACCTGTGAGGTTAAACAACAAAAGATTTAATTTCCTTAACTTTTATAGGAAGCAGTAGCTGCTTTGAAGCCCTGTTCCTGCTGAAAAAATATTTGGTTATTCTTATTTTAAATCTTGGAGTTATGATTATTTTATTTTACTTTTTGGAGTTCTATTTTATTTTTTGAGTTCACGGATTGTAGGACCTTTGAGATTTATTCACATATGTTGTGACGTTCTGGATAAATATTAGACCCAGACTTTGGTCATTTGTATTGATGCATGGATAAGCAGTCTGAGTTGTAACCTAATGCTTCCATGTTTTAGAGACAGAATACACTTTTTTTTTTCCTGCTTATAACTTTGTCAAAAGATGGTGGTAGTTATGATGATAAAAAAATTTAAGCAATTGCAAAGTTTAAACCAAAGCACCTGACTTTATGAAAACTAGGAAACGGAAGTTGTCCAATCCAAATGGTTGCCTCATTATTACTGATCATTATGATAAGTCTCCATTCTTGTTGGTTTAGGGGCTGGTTGTTAGAATGGATTGAGTGACTATTCTTAGGGTAGTGACTTTTCTTATGATGTTAGAAGGTGGTTAGTTAGTTAGTGATTAGTTGTAATCAACTTTAGTTAGTTGAGTATGGGTTGGTTACAAATAGAGTGGGGACTGGGTTTTGAGAAGGTAGGCAATTGCTTTGCGAGTAATTGAGAGTTAACTGGTGGAGAGAGCTGAACCTCAAGAGTTCAGCGCCTGTTGTAATTGTGCGTACTCTTGAATAAAGAAATGATCTTTCTCTTGTTTCTAGTGTGTGTTTTGTTAGCTAGGACCTAGGAGTCTATGACATTATCCTTGAATTCTTTTTCCTGTGTTTGATTTCAATGTTTCAGTCAATTTTGCTCGAATTGTACCTGATGGACTGCTCGTATTCTTTCCCTCTTACTACCTTCTGGACCAATGTATTGGGTGCTGGAAGAATACGGTAAGGAATTAGAATCTTTCAATAAGGGGATAGAGTCTGTTTGTTTTAGTCTCAACACAATTTTTTTTTTTCCCAATTTATGCAGAGTCAGGCCAATTCAACAACAATATGGGAAAGGATCTGCAAGCACAAGAAACCTGTTGTAGAACCTAGACAATCGTCACTATTTTCTGTGTCAATTGAGGTACTTGCATTAGTTGCCAATCAGCCTTGTTCTAGGCATATACTTCCTCTACGTAGATGGTTCATCTGATGCTTTTATCCCTCCTCTTTTGTCAGGATTACATGGCTAAGCTGAAGGACACCTCCACTTCTGGTGCAATATTTTTTGCTGTATGCCGCGGTAAGGTATGTCTATAAATATCCTTGACTAGTAAAAAACAACTAATTGTCTTACGGTGGGAGCTTTATGCTTAATGTGTTGATGGATGGAGATATAAGCAAATTGCTTGTAAAATATAAGACCAGATAATTCTAAATTTTCAGAAGTACAATTTAATGCTCAGTTGTTGTTGTTGTTGTTATTATTTTTGCTTAAATGTCGTTTATCGGATAGGGGCAAAAGGGAATACTTTGTAATAACCAATTTATTGATTTTAACTTATTCTGAGATGGCTATAGATATGCTCCAAGGACTTAAGACTCCAGATTATGGAATCAGCCAGTTGTCATGAAGATGACTTAAAATATTGCCTTAGCTGCATGGACAAAAAAAGATTTGCTTATTTGCATACTGATTTACCTGATATTGGAAATGGCATATTGTTAGGGATGTATCTGACCACAACCTTGGCCCTGCAAGTTTAGCAGTTAGAGGTGCCTAATGTGACTAGAACTGTCTATACTGTCGTTTGATTCCATTCCCTTCCTCAAATTCCAAGATTCTCGCTGAGTTTTTGTTACTGGATCTTAGTCTTGGAAATGGATTCTTTTCCCGGCTTAAGCTTCACACATCTTAATGCAAATGGGTTTTTCCAATGCATACATATTTCTTATATGTCTGTGTTTGAGTGTCCTTGAGTGAAAGCTTGTACATAGTGGTTAATTGCAACTAATTTGTAGGTAAGTGAAGGCTTAGATTTCGCTGATCATGCCGGAAGAGCTGTTGTCGTCACTGGTATGCCATTTGCCACAATGACAGATGCTAAGGTCCGATATTCTTTTTGCCTGTTTTCCTCCAACTCTTTCTGGTACTTACAAATGTCTCCGTCATTAGGTGTCTTGACCTCTTGTTTAGTTTTGCTTGAAGAAGTTGCAATTGTAACACTATTAGTCGTGTTTAAGTATCATATATGGGTCATTTTGATTTTGTAAGAGACATAATACTGTGCTTATATAGGCGTTTTAGGACATGGGATCTTTTAGTTTTGGGAAGATGTTTTCAAAAACGTGGCATGCCTGAATGTTAATTTCGCTTAAGAGTTATGTTGATGAAGAGTGAGTGAATTTAGACACTTCGTGTCAGTCTTCTGCTGAACTGCGGTGGTGGTTTGACAATAGATTTCACCCCGAGTTTTGAGCCTTTATTCTTCTTACTTCAAGTACTTCTAGATATAAAAGAATGTATATTTTGCATAATTTACATTGTAGTTCTAGATAAGGAGCTGCAAATGTTAATTAAATTTAATTAGAAGGCCGTAACTAAAATGCAAAGATTTGAGGTCATGTAGTTGCTTCTGGTTGATATTTCTTTAGCATCTTACTTTCAAACTCTTTGGAACATATTCAGATATTTTTTTGAGGTCATGTAGTTGCTTCTGGTTGATATTTCTTTAGCATCTTACTTTCAAACTCTTTGGAACATATTCAGATATTTCATTCTTATTCCTGCAAAGCTGATATATATTTTTTACTTAAAAAAAAGGTCCGTCTGAAACGCGAGTACCTGGATCAACAGGCACAGTCCCAAAGAGAAGCATGCAAGGTAATTCTAGCTTGATTGCTGTGGAACACAACTTAAACTTGTGCTTATTAGTCATGCTTTTTTTCTTTACTAACTTTTGTCAAAAGCTTAAGTTGGAGGTCCTTACTGGGGAAGACTGGTACAGTCAACAAGCATCACGAGCTGTAAATCAGGCTGTTGGACGTGTAATCCGACATCGCCATGACTATGGAGCAATCATTTTTTGTGATGAGAGGTGATTCGTCATTTTTATGATATAATAGTCAATTTTTGCTTCAGAACGTATTCACGTTGATATTTCTTTTAACTTCTGAAGTGATAAACAGGTTTTCACATTCAAATCGTCAGTCTCAAATATCTCTTTGGATACAGCCTCATCTCAAGGTCTTTCCTTTGGGAATAGCCTTCTGATCTTCTGATGCTTATGAAAGAAAAAAGAAAACTTTTGATGTATAAAAATTTATACTTTTGTGTTTTTTCGGTTCTCCAGTGCTACTCCAAATTTGGGGATGTAGTTTTTACGTTGACCCGGTTTTTTCGGGAAGGAAGAAATTGGGGTCCTACAAAGCTGAAGTTGCTAGAAAGCGAGAAACTGGGTAAGAGCCTTCAAATTAAAGAACATGATTAGTGTAATGACATGAATTATGCTGAAAACAACATGGATTGACAATATTGTTTTTGGCCTAGAGTGCCCTCTTCTTCATTTTATTTTTTAATTTTTTTTAAGGGAAGAAGTTGTTTGAATTATGGGTTTTCTCTGTACCATGTAGTAGAGCCGATTTCTACAACAAAATCAGCAGCGCTTGAGAAGATCAATGAAGCCCCATTGGATGATCTACCATCTCTCTTGGGTTCATCAATGTCAGCTGATGGTGATTCTCTCTCTCTCTCTCTCTCTCTCCCTCCCTCATCACTCTTTTAAACAAGTAAAAGAGGGTCAAAATTGATAATGACCCCTACTGCAAATTATTATTGATGAATAATTACGTTTTCAAGCATTCTTGGAATAAATGCCTGCTCATCAATAACAACTTGCAATAGTTATAATAAGGACTATACTTGGTTTTCAATCATCTGATGGTTTTTTCCGTCTCGATGTTTCTTCCAAATAACAGGAAACGCAAGTGAATTTGATTTAGAGGAGTTTAAGCACTCGGTAAAACTTCTATTATTTTCTGTGCAGAAACTCAGACGATTTATATTATCACGTCGGCCATTTTATTATAATTTGAGTTCTTGGTTTGTACTTGTAGAAAACAGCAATCAGTCAAGATTGTTCTGTAATATTGGAGAAAGTTCAACCGGCCAATCGCTCATCCCTTACTTCCTGCAAGGATAAGTCTGCAACATTGACTTGTGCAAATGAACTAATCTGCAATGAGAAAAAGCTCATTTATGGGGGGAAAGATTTACGATACCAAAATAGTAGAACGATTGATTCTCCTGATAATTCTATCGTAGATGACAAATTTTTTAAAGGACTATTAGCTCCTTGTCCCTCCAAGAAGCGTAAATCAATAGGGACCAAGCATGACACGATGCGCCATAATGAAAGTGACTATTCATCTCGTTTGAGAAATTCTGAATCAAATTCTGGATCTTCCAAATCTCTGGAATGCGAGAAGGGACATGATTCTGACAATATAAGTGTACGAAGCGCTCAAGTCGGTAATGAGGAAACCAGAGGATCTGAATTCCTGATTCAGGTAAGCTGTTTTAGGACTATATATGGATATATCTCAAGGGGCTATGAGAAATCTAGCTTGACCCAGTTATTATTATCTTGCTCAAAGTTTGTTGTACTTTATTTTTTCAACTCTCTATGTGAGAATGAGCATTTGATATCGATCTCTGTGCTGTCTAGTTTAGAGACCGAAAAAAAAAAAGAAAAAAAAAAGAACCCCTTATGTTCGTAGCACATTTAAATTTTGTTTACTTATTTGAAAATCACTTTCTTCCTGGCCAAAAAAGTTGAGACATTAGTCTTGTAACTTGAGTTATAATAATTTCTCGAACACTCTCTCTCTCTCTATTTTTCGAACACTTTCTCTCTCTCTCTCTCTCTATTTTTCTTGCTGGGGGATATCTACTTTTTAGTAATTGAAATGCTGTCAGTTTGCCTCTGATTTCAACTTTGCTGACATTCTTTTCATTTATTCTGGTGTCGCAAAGGAAATTTATGTACATTTTTATATTTTTTGGCTGGGGACAAATGGGTTTGGGGAATGCTTAAGTGAAAAACTCTCTAGGAAAGTTGACTTTCGGAGAAAAGCTCTAAAGGTGTCAGTAATTTACACTTTTGGAGTTTAGACTTTCACCTTGTTTCGAAAGCGTTGATAATCGAAGAGCTTTTCTCTCTCTCTCTCTCTTTTAATTAAAAAATAAAGAAGGTTGTTCAATAGCTTAGCATTTTTTTTCTTTGACACTTTCAGAAGCTTGTCCCTGCTTTTTAATAGGATTTCCTGATATCCTACGAGATTTGTATTCAAATAATCTGGTATTAGGACTCCAAAACTATTTTTCTGGAGTTCTGCTTACAGTTACTTTTTATCTTCAAATTTCTAAAAACTTTAAGTTATAGATGTTTTATTCTGTGCTTTCAGGTTGAAGAGAAACTTAGTGCTTCTGAATATAAAGAATTCGTGAATTCCATGAAAGCACTTAAATCCAAAGCAGTCAAGATAAATGAAGTTTTGTTATCAATTGCGAGAATATTTTCGGGGCCTGAGAGGCTCACTCTGTTCAAAAGGTACGGACTGCTATAATATAGATGATAATGGGATTCATACATGTGAATCTTGAGTTTTGACATCTGATTGCATCAAAAGAGACGCAAGTGTTTTAAAGCTATCAGGTGATAGTACATGATCTAAATTTTGACTTATGATTGCATGCCATTGCTTCTCAATTATTTTATGTGCTATGAAGTATTTGACATGGTTACATACCTTACAGACGCAGACTGCTCCAAAAATACTGGAATGACATTGACTTTCCTGAAACAAGTCATTTTACTTTTCTTTTTAGGTGTAGATTTCATTAATTTGACATTTTTGGCCACCTTCAACAGGTTCAAGGATTTTATTCCTGCTAAGTATCATTCTATCTATGACCAATATCTTGGAGCAAATGAGAGGACAAGCAATATTCCTGGTAAGAAAGAACACTAGTCATGTTAATATTGCACGCACACAAACAAGCATATATACAACTTGGATTTAAGTTTTGTATATTTATAGTATGTGGTGAGATTTGTTTGTTTAGAGTGGGATTCCGAATGAAAACGATATATTATTTATTTAGTTACTATGTAAGTAGTACAGGGCACCAATCACCAATGCTATTGTGCAAGAAGAATCAGAGCAAATGTTTTCACATTTTGCATCGCCATTGCCCATTGTTATCATTACGTGAATCTTTAAAGTTGCGTTTAAATGGAAATGGGCGGATTTAGAAGTTTTTGGGGCAAAAATGATCTTTTTTTATTGACTTTTTTAGGGCTGTCAAAAATTTTATGACCAGAATCATGGGCGTTAAACTTATGAGTATGGTCATAAATATTATGATTGTCGGCCATAAAATTTTTGACAAATCTAAATGTCATTTTGAAAAAAGTTATGGAAAAGGGCATTTTGGCCTAAATTACTCCTACCTGGGTCCAAAACCTGGGTTTAAATGATAAATAGCAATGTTCGCATTTGATATGCAAAAATATTGAAATAAAGTTCCACACATTATCGAACTTCTGCTGATGATATAGTTGTCACTTGTCATGCAGAGAGATGAACACTGACAGTCTTGGCAGTTTAATTAACTGACAAACCGAAGAAAGCTCTACGGTGCAATAAAGTGCAGTTACTTGAGCAAAAGGAAGGCTAGGACAAAGATAGTTGTGGAACTAAGTTGTGAAATGCATGGTGGTGATTATATCCTGCCATCTCATTCGCAAGGAATTTTGCTGGTTTTACCTGGGTGTTGAAGCAGATATTTTTACTTCGTGTCCTGTTGAGTGTTTGTGGATAATGCATATACAGCCACTTGATGTGGGGTTACTATGAACCAGCTAGTTATACTCAAAGCATATACAGATTAGTACTTGAAAAATAGTATCCAGAAAGGAAAACAGAGGAGGCCATGAATTGTAGTGTTGTACTGGTTTCAACATGGAAGCTTTCAAACTGCAATAGAGTTCGGTGCAAAAATTGGCCACAAGGAGTCGAATGATCTACTTTTATAATATGCTGATGATTGCCCAGATTTTTCATTTTTGTTTTTCCTTCTGGGGCTGTTTTTAGAGGTTTTTTAACGAGTAGACGAAACTTTAGATGTCCAAACAATGTAATATAATGTTAATATAGATTTGTAATTATGATTAACTTCAGAGGTTGTGTATTTTGTCTAAACTTCTTTGCGTTGCCATGCGCGTAAAGAAATCATCCCGTTCGTTTTATTTTTTTAGAATTTAATTCTTTTTGTTCTTCTTTCCTTAAAAAGTAGTATATACTGAGTTTTCTTAAAATATCAAATTCGTTTCTTTCGTTAATGATCGGCTTCCAATGTTACAGAACAGTCAAAACAATACTACGCATGATATCTTAAGAAAAAGGTACATATAGAAGCGCGTACTAACATGATGTCAGTTGGGTGAATTCTTGGGTTATGGGATTTGGACCTGGGTGATAGTAAAATCTGGACTTAATCATTTTTTCTCAGGATCTTATTTTATGATTTTGAATATGATCTGGACTTAATGTTATGATTTTGCTATATTTTATGAACGATAGTCCAAATATTATGAATATGATCTGTAATTAGAGGTGACTAAATATCATAATATTTTTGGCTAGTTCTAAAAAAATCATTTTGAAAAATGATTTTAAAAATGTCATTTGGAGTATAGGACTTGCTGTTCGGTCGATCAAGCCTAGTATCTCATGGTGTAGTCTTTCATCCGGTAGCTATTTAGTCGACTGCTCGTGCCGTATGGCGAGATTCTTCGGTCATGTCTCGTACTGTATCGGTCTCAACTATCTCAACCTTTTCTCTTCTGTCGGAGGGACTATATGGTATTTCTTAGAGTTTGAGTTGGATTGATTCATAGAACCGGGGGAACCAACATCAAATAATCTCGCTTTTAGAAAAGACTCTTCTAGGAAGGAGAGGAGAGTGACAATCTTAAGTTACTTAGTAGAAAATACAAAGTCAGAGGGATAAAGAATATTTATTTATAAAATAAATGTATAATCTATTTCATCAATTAATTAAATATTTTTTTAAGAGGACATATCTATCATTATCAGAGACTTTATAGAAGGATTTAAAATGGTGAATCCAACGAGTTCGCTTCTTTCTCTCTCTCAACCTGTCTTGCTAAACAAATGATTTAACTTCTCCTCTCGTCCTCTCCACCTACCCATAAAATTCTCTCCTCCCAACAAAGCCTCCATTTTTGTATTACACACCCCAAAGCAAAAGTGATTTCGATTTTTCATCTCTTCCTTTTGCCGGTAGTCAAGGTAAAGAGAAAAGAAAGTAAGAGAGAAGGAAAAATTAGGAGGGAAAGAAAATGTGTAGGATTGAAATGTACGTGTTTTTCATTCATTGTTGTTTGATATTCAAAAAGGAAAAAAACTAGTATATTTTAAAATGATTGTTTTACCTTTTTTATTAATATTTTAAAAATAGTTTACAAGATTAATTTGGTAAATTCACTTTAAAACATTAGTAAAAAAATTTTTCTTCCATCTTTTCTCTCCATTTTTTAGAGAAAGATATTTGAGTGGGTACCACTATTTTTTTTTTCTCTTCCCTTACCTTTTCTCTTCTACCAAACAACCCAAATTTTCTCTTAAAAAAAAAAGTCCAAATTTTTATTTCTCCTCACTTTTCCTTCTCTTTTTTCTTTCCTATCAAACATAGCGTAAATTGTGAAAATACTTTGGAAACGAGCCGCATTGAAGGTAAAAGAAGTGGTTTAAGAAAAGTTGAGGAAATTTTTGAAACATGGCTGAGTCAAGTTAATCTACAAATTATAATCAGTGCCAAAGTCGAAATATGCTTATTCCTTCCTGTTACTTGTGGTTTTTCAGTATCTACAGCCTGGATTACGAGTTTAGCTAGAATATTAAATATTTTCCGGATGATTACTACAAAGTTATACTTTTCCCATTATCAGAATAATACCAATATCCAATAGAAAATTCCTAGTAAAGCACGAGGAACATGCAACCGAGAAGACCCCCCAAAATGTCCACGAAATCTCACCAAAACCCACAACATTACAAAATTTGTATCATAAACTGACGTTCCTTCCAAAAAAAAATAAAAAATCATAAACTAATGAAAGCGTTCTTTTTATTTTCTTGATAACTGCTTTAATACACTTAATATATCTAGGTTGCATGTGAGCTCCCTCTGAAGACAAGATTCTTTTTTTTTTAAAAAAAACTTTTTCTTGTTTTTTTTGGGATCACAATGCAACATATAACAGTGATATATCACTTGCGTAACAATATTATCTAAACTATCACATTAGCAATAGGAGATTCGTCAATTTTACATTTTTGCCATTTTCAAAATTGTCATGTTACATAAAGCTTATAATTTAGTTATTTTCTTTATAAAAAAAAAAAGAAATTACTTTTTGTCACAATTTTGAAATATTCAAACAATTTTCTTTTTTCCTTTTTTAAAATTTTTTTTTTTAAAGTCCGAAATGTCTAAATAATGTATTTTTTTTATTTTTATTTTTTTGGGGTATCGCGAAATCACTAACCCGGAGATAACATTGTTATTAGATACTGAAACTCCATAACCGAGCTGTTACGTTTACTGATCCCTGGCTCTTCTCCTCCTCCTAACGCCTCTTTCTCTTGCACCAGTTCGAACCCCTTTCCGTGATCTGNCACCCGGTCCGAGCCCCCCCGATTACGCAGATCGACGACCAAATCCACGAAAGCGCCGAGTACGTACTTGTGCGATCTCTTCTCGTTTAGGTTCAGGTAACACAACAGAAGCTCCTCCATGAAGCCCCAGTCCACGCTCTCCCGCCGCCGGAGACGAGCTCCGACCATCTCCTCCATCGACCGCCGGAAATCGTCGTAAGGCCTCCGCGAGCTCGCCAAGACGGCCACGCACTGATCCGGAAGCCCTGGCGATTCTAATCCCAAATCACTGTCGTCTCCGTCGTAATCCTCGTCGTTTTGAGTTTCGACCGAAAACGACGTCGTTTTCTCGCTCGAGCATACGACGTCGTTTGAATCCATAGTGGTGGAAGTAGTAGTAGTAGTATTAGTACTACTGGAGCTGCTACTGTTGCTCGCCCGGGCTTCCTCGATGAGCGAGCCCGAGATTCCGGGGTTTACGAAGAACCGATGGGTCCCACGGAGATTCGGGGGTGTATCGAGTAACCGTGGCGATTCAAACAGAACGACACCAATGGGGTTGTCGTTTTTGCTATGGGGGGGATCGCCCTTTTGAACGACGTCGTTTTCTCTCCTGTAGAGTGACGAGAAATTCTCAAAGAGGAATCGGTCGATGTCGGAGAGAGTGGCGGAGTCGTCGTTTTGGGTTCGGCCCACGGCAAACGACAGCGTTTTGGGGTGCTTGCAGCCCCAGAGGATCCATTTTTTGGATGAGAGAGAAATGTTAGGAGGGTTAGGGAAATGGAATTTCGGGTTTGCTTTTTTGATACTGGAGAGGTAATCTTGGAGAGATTTTTGGATTTTCTTTGGCATTTTTTGTACTTTTTTTTTTGGGGATATTTTGAGTGAAAGATTTTGGAGGTGAGTGGTTGTTTATAAACAAAACTAGATAATCAATCAAGGAAAGTAACATATATATATATATAAGACATAAATGGTTTGGTGAAAAACGGTTAATTTTTTTTAATTAATTTATGAATGCATTAAATAATTATATGGATGTGAATTTTTGGGAATAACATCGATAATATTAAATATTGGTGGATTTATTAACTTAAAATTTCAGATTTCACCATTCCCGTGAAGGGGAGTTTGAATTATAACGATCAGATAATGTTGAAAACATTTTAAGCTTTTTCTTTATTAGGGGTTTCGTTGAGGTAAGTTAAAATTTAGCATTAAGAACAAACTTATCAAGAATGTTTTTAAGGTGATTCTCTGGCTTTAGTTTCTTGTAAATGGATAATATGGTGGATGCAATCATATATTGATATTTTATACTATTCTTGTGTTTTTGTAAGACAACTTGGGAAAGATATTTAGTTTAAATATACTCCATACTAATTTAGAGGATAGCCTTACTCTTCAAAAGAAACAAAAAAGAAAAAAGAAAAAGAATCTACATTTGCACATAACAGTATTTCTAATGCAATGATAAATAATTGTGTCAATGCTATAATTTAGCATATAGCACAAAAATTATCCTTCGATATAATGCTACTTCTCCTTTCAATATATATATATATATATATATATATATATATATATATATATATATATATATATATATAATGTTACTTCTTAGTTCTTATGTCAAAATATGGCATATGTTATACTTGAATTTAGATTCAGTGTATACTATACTTTCCTACTTAATCAATTACTTATACATCAATAATTAATCAATATACTTTCCAATGTTCAATAATCATAACATTGCATTCTTAGTTATTACTTAATAAAAGGTTAAAACTATCATTTGGAATAACATTATGCAATGGCAAAGGGAAGAGGGGGCAAGTGAGAGCCATGGTACTCCCAATTTTTTTCTCCCCTTGTATGTAGAATGAGATTTATATCTTAATTTGCTGCCCGTTACAATACGTGAACTGTCACTTTTATCCCTACTTAATACCCACTAAAATATTATTTTTTTTCCATTCAATTTTAGAAACCAAAATTTAAGTAAAAAGTGGGATTTGGAAATAATCTATTTTGTTCCCCACCACTCCAAAGCCTCCTTGAGAATAAGAAAGTGAACACATAAAACTAGGTTTTAGATAAATCCTTCAAGTTGCCTTTTATCTTAAACATTAAAAAACAAAAAATAAATAGAAAAAAAAACCCGATTAGTTTTTAGCTTAGTGTTTTGACGTAAATTCTCCTTAATGTGTCAATTTCATTTTTAAAAAATTAAAGAACATATCCATATACTAATAAAAGTGAACCTTAACCTTTCAAAATAAGTAATATTATCGGACATTAATAGTGCCTAATACCGTATGCTAATAAAACTACAGCTTTCATATTTCTATTAGTTGGTACTAAGCATCAAGTGCTCCTTAGCACTACTCTTATTTTTTTGTCTCTTTTCTTTTCTTCTTTTTGTGTAATTATTGTATCTAAAATATTGTGTTATAAATTGGATTTTACCAAACTTCGGTTGACGAAGTGGGTTGACTCAAGTGGTAAGACCACCTACTACTTGGGATCTCAGTTTTAAGTTCGAGTCACACCGGAGGTAGGCGTGAAAATCTATTATCTCTAATGGGGTGGGGTGGGGTAGAGATTAGGCAATAGTAGTATGTATTTTCCTTTAGTTTGTAATAAGTGGAGGTCATTAGTTAAGCTCCATTTTTATTTTTTTTAAAAAATATTGTGTTATAATTGACAAAAATGTAAGTAAAAAAAAAGTCACGGTTTTGCCACTTATTATGCATTAAAGTTAAAAAAAAATGAAATTCATAATATTAGTAATGTTATTGGCATATGCATGGGAGATGGTTAGATCTTTATTTAAAAACAAAAATAAATAACCAATTTTTTTATATATATATATAGGGCACCAATTCAATAGGTATTTTTTTTTACGTATATATAGGTATCATTTTGCCAATGAAATTTTATCATGCACATTTTTTTATAATAAAAAATAAAAGAGAGAAATATCATTAATGATACACGTATTTTTATGCACATTATTATAGTCGTTAGATCACCATTAGATGATGATCCAACGGTTAAAAAAAAATACCTACACATAGGTAAAAAAAAAAAAAAAACCTATTGGATTGACAACCATATATATATATTTTCTCCTTTTTTTTGAGAGGAGAGAGAATTTTCAACCATTATTATTATGACAATTTGTTAATTGAGAAAACGACAACGTATCTATGTTATGTTGCGGGTTTCTATGGTTTTCCACGGGAAATTGATATCAATGTTCCTAATTTTAACCCAATTTCACAAAAAAGCTGGCTTTGACATCAGATCAAATTAAAGCTCAGAAAACAGGGTTGTGGAGAGAGGAGAGAGATGGCAATGAACCTGAATAACAAAGTAGAAAGAAGAAGAAAAATAATGGAGAGAGAATCGGATCGCATGGCTCTCATAACGGGCCGCGTCCAATGTCTCAATATCCCAGCTCCCACTCCACCACCATCTCCCTCACCTTCATCAACTTCTTATCATCATAATCTTCACGGTACATGATTATTTCATGTTTCATATATATATATATATCATATAGATTTAACGATCTCCTCATGATGTCATTATTGGTTAGTATTCATCTCAATATATACGGGTATATTTATTAATTCGTAATGAAAAGAATTCTTTTGAGAAAAGAATTTCATTAATTGACGATGGATTCACCAAAATTTGTGTCCTGAATGTATAAAAAAAAATAAGAACATGTCCTTTATGTATGTTCTCATTATATCTCATTATCACAGATTGATAAACATAGCCATATCATTACCATTTCCATACGACGTGTTTCATGGATACTCTTGTGTTGCCTTTTTAGTTGAATCATCCAAAAGTCTAAAAAAATTAAGACTTCAGGTTGTTTTGATATCCAATAATTTGTATTAAGAAGAGAGAAATTAGTAACAGTTTCTTTAACTTGAGAATTGGCAATTAATTTGTAGAAATCTTTCATTAATTTGTGAAAAGAATTCCGGCTAAATCAAGACACTTTCTCACTCAACATTGGTCATGGCTTCATAATCAATCCGCATTCTCTCTTGTAAATTAGAAAAAAAAAAAAAAAAAAAAAGAAAGAAAGAAAGAGAGAGACATTTAATGCATTCCTCACTGCATTTTCATACACACTAATTTTTCCCATGTTGTTTCACAGAGAGAAAATATAGGAATTTAAACCAAAAGCATAACTCACTGTAGTTATAGGACTAATACCATAGAGGGAATAGTAGTGTTTTTGTTGATAACAACTAGTATAGTAGTAGTTCGTTCTTCGTAAATTTAATTCGTACATACATAGAGATTCATGATCTTTCTTACTTGGGAACTACAACTAACAATAACACTAATGGTTTCGTGATAATGAAATAGAATTCTCATGGATTTCATCACTTTTGTTGCAGTTGGTTTTGAGTATCAAAAAGTTACTAAAGAGGTTTTAGAGGACAAATATTGTTACATGGGGAGCCAAATTGAACCACAATTGTTATTGGAGAAGTGCAAGGAGAATCTAGATCATGCTATACAATCCCACATTGTTAACGACAACAACCTAATACAACAATCATCAGGATCATCACCATCACCATCACCATCACCATTACCATCAGTACCAACCCTTCATACCATGCAAAAGCCTAGATTTTTCACTTCCAGACGACTAAATTCCAGCATCATAGCTTCCGAGATTACGCGAATTTGCTGTGCTCTGATAATTGCTTTCTTGGTAGTCTTGTCTTATGTCGACTATCCACTATTTGGAAGGAACATAGTGAGGTCGGAGAGTGTTGTAGCCTCAAGGCCTCTTTACATTCTTCTACTGAGTGATGTGACAATTGTGTTTGCCCGATTATACCTCGAAAACCGAGGTGGTTGCAGCCTTGAAGAGGTAATGCCTCAGGTTCAGAATGATCATGGACATAATTGGGCTCAAGCGGTTAAGATTATGGAGAGAGGCTTGGTGGTTTACCAAGCTATTCGTGGGATTTTCATAGATTGTAGTGTGTATGCAGTTGTTGTCATTTGTGGCCTCTCTTTTGTCTAGCTTTTCATATATATATATATTTTACTACACATATTAGTTTCATCTTTGATTTTCAGTCCTGTTTTACATTATAAATCATTTCGTACTCTTTCTTTGGAGTATTATTATCTTTTGATAAGAAATAACAACATACATTTGGCCCTTAACATGTATAGTTCCTTTCCGGTTTGAGGATTTAAGATATTATGTCATTTTTTCAAACCCAACTACAAACACAGATTTTCTTTCTCAAATCTTTGATGTATTTGGTATGTTGAGACCCATATCTTTATTGAAGACTACTTTATTAATAGGTGGGAATTGGTGAGTAGTTTTGTTAGGTTGGGTGGATACCTTATTACCATCTACCACTTTTCTCCAGCCGTAAGGACCATATTGGTCTATATGTATGGTACTATTGTTACTCATTAAATGAAACAGGGGGACCAATTCAAAGATCTTGGACCTATTCTGAACACCCAGAAAGGCATGCTAGTGACAAGTCTTCTGTTAGATAGCAACATGTTCCAATGGTGCCAAAAGAATGTAACTTAATAAATGGAAAATGAAAGAAAGAAAAAGAAAGCTTTTGGGTACGAAACTTTTTGGTATTCTTCTACTTTTCAGTTACTAGCCACTTTTTTAACAGTCTAGGTTTTTATGCACACATCGTCTATTGTAAATTCAGATCTTGGAATCTTTTCCCTTGTAAAGAATAGTGTAATAATGTAAAACCAGTTGCTTCTGCTTCTTCTCCAAGATTTGATACTTTAATTCTAATCTGTTTTTTTTTTTTTTTTTAATGAAGTGTAGTTTGGACGTTTACAGATAAGCTCAAAAGTCTTCTCACATTGTGAGACTGTTGGAGGATTTAATACAACTTATTAAGTAGTTGAAGTTCTGGCCATTAAGACCTATACTGATCTATAAAACTTCATAGAAAGAACTTCGACTTTTCATATCTTTCTCTCTCTCTTCAGTTCAACGGTATGACCACAGAAAATAACACATGATTTTAATCGTCATGTGGTTCAAAATGTTGTTCAGACTTTATTATCGAAAACCCGAATAAAAACTTGATTGAGGAGTGAAACTGGGCACTGAATGAAAATAAACATTCAAGAATGGACCTGCCAACATGGGCCAACTGAAGTGCAGAAATAATTAATAGGGAGATAGGTCCTTGTGTAGGAAGATACAGTTGCAATATGAATTGTCATGCATACTGTGAACCCCACAGTTTGACAAACTCTGTTAGCAAGAAAAACTCACTTTCCTTTTCACTCCATTGCTTGTCTTGAAAAAATGACTTGGTTATTTTTACATGATATATTACATTCTCTTTTATTTTTTCTTTTGTTTGTTCTTTAGCTAGAACAAATCTTTTAAACCCTTTAAACCAGAATCTGGAGCCATAATGATCAAAGTTGTGTTTAACTTTTCCACTTACTGTTCTGTAATCCATTTCTTGCTTCCCAAATCTGCTGAAAACGCAGAGTTGGAATCCCATTTTATATTTGGGCACATTCTATTGAAATGTACAATTAAATACAGGGCTTTTTGCTAGTTTCTGCACATTAGAGGTCCAAAGTTTTATATTATACAATCAGAAGCATCATTTGATTCATTAAAAATGGTTTTATGCCTACTTTTTGGCCTTGCCCAGAAAAGAAAAATGGTTTGGAAATTGACTAAATTTTGCCTCTGAAGATGGGAAGGAAAGAAAACAAAATCACAGTGGGAGATTTATATATTCATACTCACAAGCATTCTCTAATAATATACATAAATAAATTTAAAAAAAAAAGAAACAAAACAAGAAGTAATGCCATACTTTGATTTTTGATCATGCAGAGTCCTTTTGTCTCTAAAGGATTACTTGATCTTCAAGGAAAAGAAGTAAGATAAGACAGTGGCAAGGGAGAATGGGAAGGCAGATCACTTATTGATATTCAGTCCTTAAGAACTTTAACATCAGAGCCAGAGAAGAAAACATCCATCAACTCATAAAACACACCACTTTCTTTCCCATCAATCCACCAAGCCACTCTCCTGAAAAATCCTCGATGGAACTGCAAATCGAGCCGAGAAGGAGCGAGACAGATTGTCGGGGTCAGCCGCCGAGCCCTGATCGAAATTCTGCGAGTAAGTATAAGGATCATAAGGAACATGAACAGAAGATGATGAGCAGTCAAAGAACTTCCTCTTCTCTTTCATAATCTTTGTCCAAAGCATTTTCCACCTCGGCATCTTCGACCCAGTTGGTAACACACTGCAGGACATAATCCTCTCATAGCCATTTCTCATGTAGTCATTGATGTTTGGATTGCAGCAGTTGTTGACCTCCATAGTTGTGCAAATGCAAGACATGTCTTGTTGCTTATGAAGCTTAAAGCTGCTTTGTCTTTTTTCCTTTATAGCAAATAAGCTAAGTGTAAAGTTGCACACTCTGGAGTTACCTCAACTGAGTACACGTTTTTTGAAGTCAATATTAATGCTGTCTAAGATAAGACCACAAGGGTAGGGTCATGGTTAAAATTCTTATTCACTAAAATTTATGGTAATTTTCTCAGCACCAGGGAAAAAAAAAGTGTTATCTGTATAGCTGTAATCTTTTTTTTTTTTTTTTTTTTTTTTTTTTTTTTTTAGTTTAAGAAACTAGTTTGGTCCTATTCAAAACTAGAGACCTGGTACCTCTATTTACTCAATGACACATTTTGTTTTTGTGTATTTCTGTTTTACTTTTAAGATGTTTTTCCACAAATCAAGAATTTTGCTTGGTAGAAAATGGACCCATTCCTTAAAGAATGAGACCCTTTTTTCTTTTTTTTTTTTAACCTTTTTGAAAATTTTTTTTCTCCATTTTTATCAATGGGTTTGGATTTGACATTCTCACCACAAAGTAAAATAACAAAATCGATTAAACGGAGGTAAGACTTTGTCGTAAACGACATTTCAAATTCAATAAACTTGGCCCAACTTGCTGAGTTGGTAAAACCAAAGTGCTTTCTTCCTTCATGCTTAGATTCAAACACTAACATTCTAAGAAAAGGTAAAGCAGCAGACTTGTATAAAATCCCAACGCCAATCTTTAAACTTATAGTTGAAGAAAAGATGTGAGAAAAGTTGTTCTATTGTGTGTGGTTACAAGAAAATATTTGTCATAAAATTGAGAGTTTGAATATATTGTACTATGAACAACCATTGAAATCCATTCACTTAAATTTTTTTCGGACTTTTCCTTCGAAAAAAAAAAAATACTATTGTGTTAAGAATTAAGGAACGATAATCGACAAAAGAATGAAAAACAAGAACACGCAGATTTAAGTGAAAACCCTAATCGGGAAAAACCACTGACAGAGGAGGAAATTTCACTATGTCGAAAAAAGGGTACAGGAGGTAGAGAGTTATACGGCCAAGCCTAAAATATATAGAATCCCCAAAACCCTAAAATACATATGTGTATGGACAAAAAACGGTCCAACAAAACAGGTCCATATCGCAGTGGTGGGCTCCGGGATCGGGCCTATCGGTCCGATCTCTCTGCTTCCACCACAGATCTCAAAATTTCTCCCAATTACAAGATTACCATATATGTCGCACCGCGAAGCTTTCGGGCTGGGGCAAACAGAATTCGGGTCACGAACTCTAACATATTGTAGCATCATATACTAATTGATGTATGAGACACACACGTGAATTGTGTTATAAGAGTATGTAGCAGTATAGCACCACATGCTTTAAGCATAGTCTTTGGTTTTATCAGTTGAGATTTATTTTAAGGGTCTATAGCACTAAAGGTTCCTGTGTTCTTTAACTAATGATTATCTGGTGGATAAACTATAAAATAATACTCTGAGATTTAGGTGTTTAGCAATTTAAATCATGAAGTTTGGACTCTGTAAAATAATAACCTTAGATTAAGAATTTATAAAAATTAATACTCTGAGTTGATTGTTTGAATAACAAAAAAGACAATAATACCCTCAAAATTAAGGAGAATAATAATGACTAATATAGTTTTAATCAAGTGGTAAGAGTACCCATTACCTCGGATCTCGGTCCTAGGTTTGAGTCACACCGGGGGTAGGCATAAAAATCTATGATCCCTAATGGGGTGGAGATTGAGTAGTAGTATGTATTTTCCTTTAATTTGTAATAAATGGAAATCATTAGTTAAGCCTCACTTAAAAAAAAAATCTAGTTTTAACAGAAGATATTTTTATTTTTTTAATTATTAAAATTAGTTAAAAAGTCACATGGTATTAATTTTCGGAAATTCTTAATCCCAGAGTATTATTTTATAATATCCAAACTTTAGAGTTTAAATTACAGAACATTCAAACTTTAGAGTTTTCTTTTTTTTTTTTTTTTTTTTTTTTTTTTTGCAGTTCACCTTATTTGATCCCTAAATTAAATAATTAATGTCCTATAATCTCCATGAATTAATTAGTTGCTAACAATAACGTTATTTTTGCCAAATCATGTTAACACCATTTCTAGGAAAATTTTGTGGGCAAGTTTCTATGATTTGAGCAGACTTCTTATTTCTATATGAAAATACACAATTTTTACCAAAAGAGACGTTATTGTCATTAATTGGTTAACGTAGGAAGATTTTTGAACATTAATTTAGCTTAGTGACCAAATATGTCATGAATAAAACTTATCGTTTGATTATGGTTCCAAATTTTTAATTTTACGTTTTACATATTTTAAATATCATTTTTGCCATTCACGAATAGATGAATCATCCTCCAAAAAAAGGATTGAGTATAGAACATTCTATAGCTACTTACGTAGACTTTAATAAAATCACATTTTGATATATAAAAAATTTATTATTTGAGTCCACACGTAAACAGTGAAGCATGAGAGTTAGAAAAAGAGTGTTACTAGTACTCTCTATGACTTAAGAAGTAAATGACATTATCAATTTTGAACTTACACTAAAGAGTATGGTTAAATATGAAACAAATTCTGACACGTTTACAAAAATAGACATTTTAAGGGTTTTTACACCTAAAAGAGTTTAATAATGAGTTCATGGTAGTAAAAGGATCTCATTTATAAATTTTATGAAAACTAAATGTTCAATAGTATGTCATATATCTAGATTAAATTAAATATCAAAATTCAAATACGCAAATCTTATTCTCTTGGAATCATGGCCACTATATGCTTCTTCACCAACTTCTTCCGTTAATCTTCATCATAATCAAAGTCGGAAGAGGTGAGTCACCATCATAAATTTTGGTTTTTGAACTCGGATATAATTTTTTCGAACATGGTCAAATGTATTTTCAACTGGTGGTCAAATTTTTACTAGATGATGGGGTACTTGAGGCACTTACACATTTCCAAATTTTTTGTTCAAAAAATGTCTAGCTTCGTAAATAAGTTTCAATTTGTCTCATATATCACCATGAATTTTAAAATAAGGACAAAATTGATAAGATTCGTTTTGAAAATCCAAAATTACCATTTATTCCGGCTAGCCATTTAAAATTGAGTCTATCGAAAAACTTAGATTTGATGACAACGACTCATCTTCTCCGACTACGATTGCAATCAAAATTGGTAGAAAGGTTAATAAAAAGCTTGAAATGGCCATAATTCCAAGACAAGAAGATTTAGTCATCTTAATTAGGGTTTAAATTTTGATAGGTGACACGAGATCTAAGTTTATTTTTGAGAAATTTATAATGAGAAATGTGATCTTTAGTAGACGCATTGGCCGTAAAACCCCAAAAATTAAATTACACCGACAACCTAAAGAAAATTCAGAAGTAGACTAATCTTATGTCAGTTATTCTAGACAACAAACTACATGTCGTATTCAATATTCGGAGAAAATGACTCATATGATTTTAAATAGAAACGACAAGATCGACATTTTAGGAAAATGACACGTCATCCATTAGTTCATGAACAACACTTGGTTGACGACACGACGTTTATACATTTAGAGATGAAAGACACTAAAAGTTAAATGGCATGCAAGAATGACACCAACAACTAAATGTTGATACATAAACGCAGATTGACATATGAATACAGGATCGATCTTCAATCCAGATCTTACCTAGGCATTTCAAGAATCATACTAATGATCCGAAGAGTATATTTACATAGTGATTAACAGGCTGCAGATAGTAATAAACACATAATTTACACCTCTATCATTCTTCACCCTCCAATGATTGAAAAAAAAAAAAGCACATCAGAAAGACATGCAATGACAACTGGTGAGAATTAATAATATGCACGTTTCTAATTTCGCATCCCAATTCTCCTTTTTCAGAGTTTTCTAGCTCAGCTGCTTCACCTTGCCATGGCACTTGAACTCATCTCTGACATGTTAGGAATTTTATTTCCTATATTGGGCCACATATTTTATCAATTATATTGGGCCATATTATTCTTAAGCAGACCCAATAAGCGATTTAATTAGGGCTGGGTCAGGATATCCAACTGGGTATGGATACCAATGTGGATACCCTGTTAGTCACCTAGTTAGGGTTTGATGGATACCCAA
>JXTC01000897.1:0-13519 GCA_002914845.1 Trema orientale
AAAAAAGGTACGGTGAACATTTCCTGAGAGTCACTTGATTAATAATAGCTACCGCATATTTTGTTGGGCCCTTCCCATCATTAGTGGCCTCGGCATACAAATGGGCCTTGGTCCAAGCAAGAACAAAATAGAAGCAAAGGTACAACATATAAATGGGCTTTGGCCGGTTAACACAAAGATACGGCATGTGACGGTACGATATAGCACGATTTAAGTACGACACCTATATGATAGAACGTTTGCCTTGCCTAACACGGTCTAATTATATGAATTTTGTTGGGCTCATAAATTAAGCATGGTGAATTGAGCATTATACGGTTTAATAGAATTACACAAACATGACACGCTAGCACATAGACATGGCATTTTAGCATGTCATACATGTGAATATAATTTTTAATTATTTTTTATTTCTAATGGTATTTTTATTTCTTTTTTTCTCTTTCCTTTTTTTATCCTCATCCAATCTCAACTATAAACCATAATAATATTTTAGTTTATCTTTTGTTACATTCAAATAACGTGTAGAAAAAAATTACAGAATGGTATTAAAATTAAAAAATTGTCTAATTAGGGTAATTTAGCCAAAATGTTTAAACACGTGGGATGAAATGACATGATATAAAAGCAAAAGATGGGACGACATGACAAGTTATACATATACTAATGAGGTGTGTTGAGCCAGTGATATTTTACTTTGTACATAGCATGACATGACTCAAAAATGAGTTATATTTGGCACGTCAGAAAGCATGTCTGACAGCTCTATATGTCGTGCCGCAATAGCATGTACCATGTGTTTATGAGTTCCAAACTTAGTAGTATTTGTTACAATACCTTCCACAAACTTTAATTCATGAAATTGGACTTGGATTGGAACATGGATTATTTACGGAAGTTTTGTATAGAAACTCTTACGACAAAGCTTGGCAACTTGTGAAGTGTTTGGTGTAATTTGAGTGCAATTTTGTGATTAAACTTCTAAGCTTCGTGTTAATTTATAGAAAGTCTTGATGTGTGACTTCTTTTATTATGTGTTATTTAGAGAATAAAAATTTGTTTTGATTACTTTGCTTGGAATTTTATTCGGGTTAAACTCTTGGATTTTGGAATCTTGGTTTAGGAATTTCGTGCGAAGTATTTTATTGTGATTTTTTGTGTTTTGCTATATGAATTTATTATTTCTTTTAAGTTCTTCATTATTTGACAACTTTGTTTGTTAATGCATGGTGTTTTGTATTTATCAGATTGCTCAATCATTTGTGATTCGTGCTAACTTGTTCTCGGCTATGATAGTTGTAATATATATATATATTTGTCATAATTTTTTATGATTAATATTTTAGATGATGGTAAATAATTATTTTTGGTTTGATTTTTGGACTTTTAATTAGGTTGTAAAAAATATGATATATTTCTTTTTTGTTTGTTTTAAAAAGTGGTTTATTTAAAAAAAATAATGCTTAGATAGTGAAGGCCTAATCTATCAAAGCCCAAACCCGTCATTATAAAAGCCCAAAACTCAAATCGTGGAAATGACCCAGACCGCACCGCAAAGTATAGGTGCAGTTTGGGCAGTTTTGATGAGCCATGACATACTGCGCAATCTGGTGGTCTAATAAAACTGCACATACAGTTTGATCAACATATGTGGGGTTCAGATCGGCCAAACTAGACCGTGAGCACCCCTATTTAGGTGTATGTTATCATTTATTGACCATTCCAAGCTATTTTAATTCCACTCCTGGTACTTTTTCTTTTGACTTTTCAGGACAAAATTCTTTTAGGGAGTAAAACGTATGAAAATAAAAATTTTCTGATAAAAATTTTTTTGTAGAAAATTATTCAAATCCAAAATTGTGTTTTGTTGAGGGCCCACTTGTGAACATCGTGGAGAGAGGGATTTATATGCAAAGATGGGTAACACTACCCAATTTGCAGCTGGACATGTATAGAAACAGTTCCTTTCTCTCTTTTTCTTATATTTCCCACTGCCAGTAAAGAACTGGGTCTCACATAGGACACACAAGGCTTTGTCACTCTCCATATCACCATATGGCCTCCTCCAGCGATGTCAGTCGTCCACATCGCCAATAAGAAAAAGAATGGAGCTCTGGACCCGGTTCAACCATTTTGTCACTTTGATGCAAAATTGGCCATTCTGGCCACTTATTGCTGCCACCACGAACAAAATCAATTACTCAGACCATATTCTCCAATAATTCTAAGATCTCACCACCAATTTGCCTCCGGTTGCTAGAAAATTGGAGAAGACGAAGTTTGTCTATTTTAAGGCTTAGTTTGAATGGTGACTTTTAGATCCAATTGTTGGATCGTCTAACTGGTGTTATTTTTGGATTCTACTCTTTGATAGAAGAATAATATTGGGACATATGTTAACCGTTAGAATTATCCGTTGCTAGAAGCCGATGTCAGCGAGGCTGGTTTTTGTCTCGAAAAGCATGCCGACGCTCGTTTTTGCTCTAGACTCCAATTCAGGTAAAAAGGCCTATCCTAGTTAATTTGGACTTTACGAACGTAGTGGTAGCTCCGTTGGAAAAATGACTTTCCAAAGCGAACAAATCCGATTCCTAAAACACCAACTAAGCATCCTACCAACTAACTAAGGGGGATACCACGAGCACTGATAGTTAGGCGTGGCTACCACGGTGGGGTAGCGATTCAATTATATGATTTTATAATAATTTCAATTTTGAATTGCTTACTTTGGCTAAATATGAAAATTTGTGAATTAAATTATAAAAAAATGTGATATAAATTTAGTTTGATTAGATAGAGTTGATATATTGAACTGCATGAGAGGACACCACACTGGATGACATGCCACACATATTGAGATTATCTTGTGCATGAATACGATTCGTTGATTTTGATAAAAATAATAGTTATTCTCCTGAAATTTCTGAAAAACTGAAAACATTTTAAATTTGGTTTTCAGAACTAAATTGGATTGAATTAAAGACCACATATCTAAATTCTTGTCACTCATACGACATTGCACGTATCATATCCCCATATACAACTGATGTACTAACGTGGTATCTAATTAGGATGCTTGGACTTTATTATAACTATACGGTATCCAATTAGGATGCTTGGAGTCTATTATAACCACACGGTATCCAATTAGGATACTCAAATTTTATTACTTTTATATGGTCATCAACTTAGATAGCTCGGATATACAGGTATTCCAATTGGCCACCTTGGACTTACATACTTGATTATATTCTTATTTATGTGTCTAACTTGGATGATATGTATTTTTTTGCATAATGTGGTCAATGATGGTTTAGAGATTGAGAACCTTGGAATATTGTTTATAAATAGAATTTTTATGAAGTGTTTGAAGAAATTGCTAAGCATGTAAGACTTTGAAAAGTTTCTATTTATAATAAAAACTTGTAATCAATTCTTCTATTGGGCATTCAATATGCTCACTCCCCTTATTTCTCCCCCTTTTCAGGTCTTAGTATGATCGGGTAAATCCCTCAGTTGATTGTTAGAATTGTCTGGGTTCATTCCCTCCGGTTTTATTTATATCATTCATACTTCCTAAATAACCTTTTAGTAATGTTTATTAATACTTACAAGTGTATGTATAAGGGTGTGATAACACAGAAAACGAGATTGAACGACATTAATTTCACCTTGTTTTGTGTGTCACGAGGTCGAGTTTTGGCTCGAGTCCGAACTGGTCAAAGTTATATGTCTAACCTTGCTAATCTAGGTAATAGGAATTCAGTGGTGATATTTGTTTTCTGAATTGAGGCTCCGTTAAAAAAAATGGCATTTTAAAACAAACGATTGAGGGTTCGAAAACGACCGCCGATTCTCCGAATGCTCGCCAAATGACACCAAATGCACTCCATAGCATCGTATCGTGGGTCTAACCACTCGTTTGAGGTAGGGATTCAATTACTTGATTCTAAAATTTAGTTTAATTATGAATTTATATATTTCAATTAAATATGAAATTTTGTGAAATATTTTGTAAGAATGTGATTGTATCTGATTTTGAGATGAATTGATATTTAAACTGTCTGGGAGGCACGTCGCACTGGTTGGCGTGCGATATATTTTATTTTGGAACTATTTTCTACAAGAATTAGATTTTATGAGATTTACTAAAAATGGATGTTATGCTGCCAAAATTTCTGAAAAATATAAATGAAATAAGAATTTAGTTTTGTGAACTAAACTTCAATTGAATTAAAAATACTACATGATCTGTTTGTGAATTTATGGAAAATGATATATATATTCTGATTCATGTCATTCATATAGCATTATATTGCATATTCATCTCACGCTGTTGACGGAATCACGATGTTCCAAAAGAATGCTGGAATCATAGTGTTTCAACAAAATACTGGAATATAAAAGAAAAAGAAAAAGAAAGAAAACTTATGGTCATCAATTAGGTGACTAGAATAAAACTCACAGTCATCACATAGATGGCTAGAAACTCACGTATGTCATATACATTAGATATTACAGAAATAGGTGGTGTTCAATGCACTTGTGAAGTCTTGAATAATATGTACTTGTTTTGAGATATTATTTTGTAATGGTTTAGAACGTTTGAATCTTTGGAAAACAAAATCAATTGGATTTATATTACTGAGCATGCTAGAACTTAAAAGTAAGTATTTTTATACTAGTTAAAAACCTGTAATTGAATCTCTACTGAGTATTTACATGCTCACCCCCTACTTCTTCCTACTTTCAGGTGTTGAAATATTTTTGATGTAATTGTTATGGTACCTTGACAAGCTTGTTTGATATATGTTTGTTGTTACCTACCTCTTCATTAGTTAGTTCCTACTCTATATCACCTTTCCTTTCTATGTCAGAATTATTTAGCCAAAACTAGTGTATATACTAAGTGGATGTATGAGGAAAATTTTGTTATTAAATTGAGTACTTAGAAATACAAATGATTTTATGTAAATTATTTAGACATAGGACTTAAGGTTTTAATTAGACTCATTTTACTAAAATTTATGATTTAACAAAAGTTTCTAAACTAATTAATTTGAATTTCCTCTAAACTTTAAATGAAGGCTTTCCTTGAGAAATTAAAAGAAATGAAAAGTTTTCTGAGTATGAATTTGCTTACTTCTGAGGACTAAAACCTAAAATTCTAAGTATTTGATTTTTTGAAATTTAGAAAAATCACTGTTTATTACTATTTTCACTTAAAATTACTAAAAGTCACGACCTTGGATTTCTGGTTGAGACAATTACAACAAAGACCTGATTATCAAGAGTGAATTCCATGTTCACTGAATAATAAACTTAATTTACGAGTACGGTTGTATGTAACATGGTCCTACTCTTACCCGAACCTATTAGATATTACAAATCTTAGCCAATTGGTCCAGGAAAACTCTATCTTCCATATTTTTTTACATTTGAAAATATTTTCAAATGACCGCTATCAGTGTGATAGTTCGGGTTTCTTTCAATTAACTGGAGTAACATCGTGGTGCAATGACTGCTATTGTTCACAGTATATCCTGAGAGACGGATGCCTAACAATCTCAAGCATCTACCCAGCGAAGGCAAATCTGTTTTAAAAAAATTGTGTAATATATAATCCTCAGTTCATTTTCTAAACTCTATGAGATTTTGTTCTTGCGTATGTTCATATAGTACTTCATGTTTATATACTTTATGTTTAGTTCACAACCTATAATCTGGATCATATTGTCATTATATATATATTGTTTATTACTACATGCTTGTTATAAACTCTGTTTGTTCTTATATACTTTTGTTTATGCATGTTTTGCCTAACAACATAAAACATATTATTTGTGTTAAGGACGAAGATGTTACTAAGAGGATAGTACTATTTGAAAAAAAAAAAAGGAATTTTCTTGATTTTGTTTTAAGGAATAGATTTAGTGTCATAATCTTGATAGTTACAAAATAGAGAAATTCTGTCTAGTGAGTTTGGATTTTGTGTGGGACTATTTATGACCGTTTATTCATTTTTTTTTCCATAGGGTTAGAGAATACGTAAGCTTAATTCTAATTATACCCCAATGATAAAAAAATGCGCATAACATTTCAGAAACCGAAAAAGTTCATGCAAAACAATAAATAAGCTTAATTCTAATTAAATCTCAATGACGAAGAATATTCAAACACTGTAGAAATTGAAAACATTTACGTAAAACATTTGTAACACCAAAAATATTTTGGAGTTTCAAAACATTTTTCATAAAAGGGTTTTATGAGAATTAAACTAATTTGATTCTTTAGTGTAACATCTCTTCACTAAAGTCCTATAAATTGTTTTTTCATATTCTTTATGTTTAGTTCACACTATAATCTTGATCATGTTGTTATTATATTATTTATTACTATACACTTGTTATAAATTCTGTTTATTCTTATACACGTTTAGTTATGCATGTTTTACCTAACAACTTATATAGCATATTATTTCTGTTAAGGATGAATAGTTTACTAAGAGGATACTTCTCGGAAAGAAAAAAAGAATTTTCTTAATTTTGCTTTGGAAAATTGATTATACATACATTATTTTCTGAGAAATGAAAAAACAAGAAATAAGTATCAGAAAGAACCGAACCGAACACACCTTTGATTTTGTTAAAGGAAAGATAAATTCCTTCGGCAATGTATGTTATCGTTAATTTTGGTATGCTTCTTGTAAAAAATTGATGCCATCATAGATAAGATAAAAGAAAAATAAAAGAGCACAAAAGAGAGGTGAGTGTAATACCCTAAACCGATAGCTGGTTATCGCCCTTATCCGAGTTGGTTATTTCAAGTGAAGTTAAGTTGCGAATCCGGGTGATGTGTTACGTGGGTTTTTGACTATCACGAATTATTGACTGCAAAATCGATTTAATCTCTATAAAAGATATCTAGTTCATTGAAGAAGAGATAATTACCCATTAATGTGTAGTTACCTAATCTCAATATTATTTTGTATAATCTATATAAATAAGGCTCAACTTCCTCATTCAATACACTCAAGACACGCTGCAATTAGACACAAAACAAAAAATAGCTAGAGCTCTCACTTTGAGACTCTACTTGTAATATCTCTCATATAGTAAAAAAATCACTGGACACAAACCATTTTATTAGGCTGAACCATGATAAATTTCTTATATATTTTTATTATTTACTGCAATTTTATTATTATTCATAGACGAATTCAAACTGAGGAATTCGACCAGTCAACCGCTATAATTCATCTAAATCAAGTTACCAAAAAAATGCATACAACTTGAAAATTGATTACCATACAAAAACAAGCGTGCAAGTTTTGATAAGGATCGCAACCACGATGGAATCTTTCCCGTTAAGTTGTTGAATCCGAAATTGATATACTTCATTTGGCTGAGACAAGATAATTCATTGGGCAGATAACATGAAACGACAAGTTTCTGGTTGTTTCTGGTAGATAAACTGACAAGAAACGACAAGTTTCCAAGATGGGGAGGGATAGTGCCAACTAGATCCATATAAGAAAGATTTAAGGCCTCAACTCTAAGGTGATGACTATGATGAACAAGGCCGCAAGTAACACCAGTCCAATTGCAAACAAAGGTAGAATTGGCCCAGTTGTTTGCCAAAGTGTTTTCAGGGTCATAGGTGACGTAAAACAATAAGCGAGAGGAATGGTTTGTGATTAGAATATTGGTTATAGCAGCTGCTATAGAATAATAGCACTGACCTAGTAGTACTAGAAATAATCACATAAAATAGGAACCGAGTTCTCGCCATCCTGAGAGTGTGTCGGTAGAGATAGAATGGTTGTCATTGGTCTTCAAGTGGACGAGATAAGCTTATAAGGAGAGGCCTGATCTTAATCTTTTTAGCATTTTCTTTTCATTTCTTATCTCTGTAAAGAATATATAGCATAATACTGACTTGTACAGTTGCGCAAAGTGCTTTTCACTCTCTTTAATCTAATTTTTCATTTCCTTCAAATTGAATTTTCCACCATTTGTCTATCATAAGGTATTATTGATCTGTTCTAAATTTGCCCCAGATTTTCTACGGCTTGTTCTTGTTAAAGTTTATCAATTGACTAGTTGAATTTCGCCAACTAACGGGTTGAAATTTCAAATTTGTTTACCAATTGGTCCAGTTCCTAGTAGACTGGATGAGATTTTTTTTTTTTTTTTCCATTCCTTTTTTCTTAAATCAACTAGTTCAGGTTTAATATCATCACAAGAGTAATTTTAGTAAAAACCGATATACTTCAACATATGTTTTGGTATATGCTATATGACAAAATTTAGGTCTTAAAAATGTTATTTATACAAGCTTCTCTCATTTTTCGTCCAACTTATTTTGCTCACGGTTAAAAAGTGTAACCATCGCTACATAAGATAAAAAGAAGCCTTATCAGTAAACCTCTACAGATTTTTTAACCTTGCTCACGGTTAAAAAGTGTAACCATCGCTACATAAGATAAAAAGAAGCCTTATCAGTAAACCTCTATAGATTTTTTAACCATCAAGTTTCGGCAAATTTATGAACACATTTATCTTTATAATGTTTATGATATTGTTTAAAATAAATGTATTATGTACCAATAAACATACACATCACATAATTGCCTTTCTGTTTTTAATAAATTTGCAGAATTTGGTTTCTCAGCATATAATGTAAAACCATTAATTTTGCAAGGGTATTCTCGTCTTTTGACCATGAAAATAATAATAATAATAATAATAATAATAATAAAATTCGAATTTGGACTTAATTGCAAGAAAAGTTGAAACCAGGGGTTATTTTGTAATATTGAGGGACTAAAATGATGCAACTCTGGAATTAGGGACTAATTTGCAAATTTTGGATCTCAATTAAGGGGTGCCACGTGCCCCTCTCTCTTTTCTCTTTCTTCTTCTCTTTCTTCCCTTTGATTTTCTCTCCCTTCGCCCGACGCCATACATAGCAGCTACGGGTCTTCCTCTGACGGAGCAACTCCAGTGCTTAACAACCACCGTCAGCACTTGGCGAAGGTGGCCTCCTCTGTACGACCTCTCTGTCGGAATTTGGGAGCCACTGGAGTTGCAGATCGCTTGTAATGACAAAAAAGGATGCAGAGCATTTTCGGCCACCTCAGGCCGTGAAACCGAGTTTGATTAACTCGTCTCGACACAAGGATCACAATGGTATATATATTTCAACCCAATATTGTCCGAATTATAATTTGCCATTGTTGAATAAGTTTTGAGCTCTTTAGTTTTGTATATTGACTTTTCAATCTAACTGTTAGATTATAAAATAAACCTCATATTTGTAATATACTCCTGGAAATATGAAATTTGGTATATATATATATATTGACTATGTTTAGTGATTGGCACGGAAAACGAGATCAAGCATATATATATTGACGCATATATTGACTATGTTTGGTGATTGGCACCGAAAACGAGATCAAACATATATATATTGACCATGTTTGGTGATTGGCACGGAAAACGAGATCAAGCAGTGCCAATTTCACCTTATTTTGTGTGCCATGAGGTTAAGTTTCAGTCTGAGCCCGAATTAGTTAAGTTATATATCTAACTTAGCTAATTCGGGTGCTAAGAATTCAGTGGTGAGGTCAATTTGATGATTTGAGGCTCCGTTGGAAAATCGAAGATTCAAACCAAACGATCGAGAGTTCGAAAACGACTCCTGGCACTCCGAACTTAAAATTCTAAGTACTGGAATTTGGAAAATTACTGTATATTACTATTTTAACTTAAAATTACGACTTTGGATTTGTGGTCATGATATATTAGAAGCTACTGATTTTTTTTTCCCTAGCAATATTGTGTTTCTGAACTAAGACAACAACTAAAATCCTTTTCTTTTATGAAGAAACTTCTAAAAAATAAAAAATAAAATTGATTCTATACATATATTGTTTTCTGAAAAACGAAAAAAAAAAAAAAAAAGATTATTAGAAAGAACCATACGTAACACACCTTCGATTTTGTTAGAGTAAACATCCTATTCTTAAGCAATGTTAAGTTTCCAATTTTTTTTTGTATGCTTCTCGTAAAAAATTGATCATGCCAAAATAAAAGAGCACAAAAGAGAGCTGAGTGCAGATAATAATTTTGTGGTTGCAAATTTAGGTTGGTATGGAACCGGAAAACCGATTACCTTGCAAAAAATAATTTTGCAAATTTCGATAACGACCCCAGCCATTATGGAATCTTTCCTATATTAGGTCTTTTTTTGTCCTGTAATGGTTCATTTATAAGTGCTATAATACACCTAACTAAATGACAATTATCTTCATTTTTTAACTAAAAATAATATATGAGTCACAGCTCATCTGCAGAGATATTTTGATAGAAAATGCCTATGTATAACGTAAATAAAATGAGGTTTGGTCCCTAACTCTGGAGTCTTAATTTCACACAGAAATTATAAACCATCTAGAGAGATTTTTTAAGGCTTAGAAATACCTATACTCTCTAATATACGTAATATGCAATAATAATAGTAAACAGAGTATCAATGGCCAGAGGTATGTTTTTTATCCTTAAACTTATTTCCGCATTTTGATCTTATATGTTTCTTTTATAGCATAGATAGATCATATTAAGTCTTATAATTTGTATCAGAGCAAGATTAGTCTTTGCCTTGATGAGTTTCAGAATCTAGAAAAATTTTGGTCAAATACCCATTTTAGTTTTTCAAATTCTTAGTTTGATATTTAGAGATTTTTAATGAAAATTATTGTTAGAAGTCATTTAGAAATCGATTTTCTAACTTATTTGTGATTTTAAACGAAGTTTTTGGTATCTTTTTTGTATATTAATGAATCGTGTCGAAATTTTTTTCGTCAAATACGCGAAAAGATTTTTAAAATCAAAGTTTCATATTTAGAATTTTTTGATGAAAACTGAGGTTAGAAATGATTAGGTAACTGATTTTCTAACAATTATATGATTTTAAACGCTAAAATTGGTGTCCGGAGGGCTGAAAATCAGTCGGGTCATAACTGGGTCCGAAACGGGTCAAAAGACCGGACTGGAGGTTGAAGACGACGAAAAAACGACATCTTTTGGTCTCCGTCGTTCTGGGAAACAACATGTCGTTTTGTACAGTTACAAAAAACGACATGTCGTTTAGGTGATGGTTTTTTGTTTCTGTCGTTACACGTTTTATGTTGCACAAAAAACGACAAGTCGTTTAGTCCGTGAATGTTCAGTCGTCGTTTATGTCAAACGACATGTCGTTTTCTTTGGCTAAGAAAAACGACATGTCGTTTTATCTGCTGCTTGGCTTGCGAAAAATGACACGTCGTTTCTAGGCACCCGTTTATGTTTTTTTTTTTATTTTAAAAAGAAGCTTTTTCTAGAAATTTAATATTCGGATTTTTGTGGGAATTTTCCATAATTTCAAAATTTTGTGATAATTTCATTAGTTTTTGATGCTTACTAATATTCTTATCTTTAGTATTTGATGAATATTATTGTGTGAAATTTAATTTCATGATCTTGGTATTAGTGAAATTTTTATGATATTGGCATATTTATGAAATTTTATTCTGAATATTGTATGTGCTTAATTATAATTACGTTGTATTTATATGATTTACATGCAATTTTTTTATTATAATTTTTATGCTTAAAATTACATGTTACTCATATAGAGTAAATATTGCTTATATTAATAACATGCAATTGAAAATGAATATTATGTAAATAAAATTAAATGTCTTGTGATCCATATAAGTTTAATTGATTAGAGAGTATCCATAGCATCTTAATTATACAAAATTATATATTAAGTAATTTTGGATCACATATAGGTAAATGACATTTATTGTGATTAATTATATTTAATATAATAAATTTTATCCCATAGGAATTTTTATTATATTTGTTTGATTAATTAGGATAGAATATCAAATTATAATTTCTTAATTTACCCACAGGTATTAGGAAATAGGAACATAATTTGATAGTTTTATCATAAAATTTTAGATGGATCTAATTGAATTAGAACTTTAGCCCACAGGCAAGTTTTATATCGCTAGATTCATAATTTTATAAACATAATTTACATTGGTAAAACATGATAAATTTGATAGTCTCAAATTTTAATATATAAGCATGTTTAATTTTTGTGCAGTCATGCAACCTGCGAATTTTTCTGATATTAGATATGATGTTCCTGAGTTAAAAGGTTATAATTATAAAATATGGAAAGAGAGAGTACTTCTTTATTTAGGGTGTATGGATATTGATTATGCTATTAGGAAAGACAAACTAACGATTATTGAAGCCAGCACTTCAGAACAAAAGGCTCTTTTTGAACAATGGGAATGATCTAATCGCCTCAGTATGATGTTCATAAAGGCCAAAATTTCTGCTGCTATTCGTAGTTCTGTCGATAAGCATGACAATGTTAAAGATTTGCTGAAAGCTATTGATGAGCAATTTGAGACTTCAGATAAGGCTCTAGCCAGCACCTTGATTATGAAGTTTACATCTCTAAAGCTCACCAGTGTAAGAGGTGTGCGTGAGCACATCATGCAAATGAGAGACATTGCGGCTCAATTAAAGACTCTTGAGGTTGAAATGTCTGATAATTTTCTTGTGCAGGTTATTTTGAACACTTTTCCACAAAAATATAGACCCTTTAAAATATCCTATAACACACATAAAGATAAATGGTCAATTAATGAACTTATGACCATGTGTGTTCAAGAGAAAGGGAGATTATTAATGGAATTGGGTGAAAGTGCATTAACGACAACACAAGGAAAGAATCAGAAGCAAGCCAAAAAGAAGGGGAAAGGTAAAATACCACCTCAAGCTGACATTAAAAAGGAATCCAAGTGCTTCTTCTATAAAAAGAAAGGACACATGAAGAAAGATTGCACTAAATTTCAGAAATGACTTGAAAAGAAAGGTATTTCAGTTTCATTAGTTTGTTATGAATCTAATATGGTTGATGTTAATTGTAATACATGGTGGATTGATTCTGGTTCTACAATCCACATTTCAAATACCTTGCAGGGTATGCGAAACCTAAGGAAGCCAGTGGGAAGTGAATAATACATCTACTCTGGAAATAAGATGTGTTCACATGTGAAGGCTATTGGGACATGCAGTTTGGTTTTAAAAAGTAGCTTTGTTTTAAATTTAGAAAAGACTTTTTATATTCCTAGTTTTTCTAGTAATTTAATTTCAGTATCAAGGCTTGTACCATATGGATATTTCTTTAAATTTTATGAAACATCTTTCAATTTGTTTTTGTTGGAAATGGTACTTTATCTAATGGTCTTTTCTCAATTGATTTACAAAACAATACTACTTATAATTCAATGAATGTTTCCACTGGTGTTAAATGATGTGTTATGAATGAAGATTCCTGTATGTTATGGCACTGGAGATTGGGACATATCTCCATAGATAGAATTAAGAGATTGGTAAAAGATGAAGTACTTAGTACTTTGGATTTTACTGATTTTAATGATACTTGT
>JXTC01000897.1:18949-45322 GCA_002914845.1 Trema orientale
TTACACTTAAAAAATATTTTCAAATGACCAGTATCAGTGTCATAGAGTTTGGACTTCTTTTAATTAACTAGAGTAATATCAAGGTGCAATAACAATTATTATTCATCATATATCCTAAGAGACGGATGCTCAAGCACCCACCAAAAGTTGAGAATCTACTTTAAGAAAATTGTGTGATACACAAATTTGGTTTATTTTCTGAACTCGATTAGATTTTGTTTTTGTTGTGTATGTTCATATGGTATTTCATGTTCATATTCTTTATGTTTAGTTCCCAACATAATCTTGATCATATTGTTGTTATATATACTGTCTATTACTATATGCTTGTTATGAACTCTGTTTGTTCTTATACACTTTTATTTTTGCATATACATATATTTGTTTTTTGAAAAAAAAAAAGCGACTATTCGAAAGAACCAAACATAACACACCTTTGAGTTTATTATAGTAAAGATCCTATTCTCAAGCAATGTTAAGTTTTCAATATTTTTTGTATGCTTCCCGTAAAAAATTGATCATGCCACCACAGATATATACAATGTAAAAGAAAAATACAAGAGCACAAAAGAGAGGTGAGTGAAGATAATAAACTTACCCGATAGCTGGTTCTCGCTTAGATCAATTATTTCTAGCGAAGTCAAGTTGCAAATTGAGGCTGGAATGGAGCCTGAAAGCTGATTACCCTGCAAAAATAATTTTGCAAGTTTCAATAACGACCACAACCATGACGGAATCTTTCCCGTTATGCCGTTGAATCCAAAATTAATGTGCTTGAGTTGGCTCAAACGAGATAATTCATTTGGTAGGATGCCGTGAAAACTATTATTTCTGGCTGACAAACTGACAAGAAAGGACAAATTTCCAAGATGTGGAGGGATGGTGCCAACCAGACCCATAAAAGAGAGATCTAAGGCCTCAACTCTAAGGTAATTATGATGAATATGGGCGCAAGTAACACCAGTCCAATTGCAAACGAAGGTAGAATTGGACCAGTTTGCCAAAGAGTTTTCGGGGTCGTGTGTGATGGAGGATTTGAGGGAAAGAAGCGAGGATTGGTCTGTGAGAATATTGGTTTCAGCAGCTGCCATAGAATAGCACTGCCGGGCTACCAGTAGTAGTAGTAGTACTAGAAAATTAATCAGAGACAAGAGGAAACGAATTCTAGCCATATTGAGAGTACGTGTTGTTGGAGTTACAGCTTGGTTGTCTCCAAGGAAAACTAAATGGTCACTGATCTTCAAGCGGAAGACGGTTTACTTATAAGGAGAGGCCCTCATCTTAATTTTCTAACATGTCTTTTTCTTTTTCTCTTTCCTTTTATCGGAAAATATCTAGCTTAATACTGACTCTTATTGTATAATACTTTTCACTTTTTAATCGCTACCTGTTTCTTGTTTTCTTCGAAGTGAATTATGTGTTTATATTTTTTTAATATATGTATATGGTATTTTATTGATTTCATCTTAAATTCATATTTAATAAAACTTTCAACAAATTATGCTTAAAATTTATGCCTAATTAATTAACTAAATACAGTGACAACAGTTCTATTTTTAGAAAATTATGTAACTTTATTTACTTTTATTTTATTCTTCAAGACTAATTTCATGATTGCACATGTATAAATCTCCCATGTTTTGCTAACAAATTTTACTTATTTGTCGACCGATTACTTTGAGTCTGACACTTTCTGCAATTCCTTCCCCTAACCGTACATATCCTATCTCTGAGTTGCAACTCACTAATTTCATTAATTAACATCAAACAGCCTGAGAGAATAAGAAAAAAGGAAAATTACAACAGCAAAAAAAATTTGTTTTATACTTTTGTGCTTTGATTTGATTTCAACTTTCGCCTGTAACTTACGGTTTAATTGGCTTATAGTCTATGATATATGGGTTAATAAATTGACCACAAATATCCATTGGTTCATGTTTCCTTCCCCCCCGAGATCAGGTGGTTCGAAAAGTAGAAATGATTTGGTAGGTCCGTCACGATGTGTACTAACGATGATGTTGTGGTGACAGGTCAATTAATTATATGTAGTTTTAGTTTGAAGAATTTGGAAAGGAATATTATCATTTCTATATCTTTATCTTGTATTTTGACACTTTATTTAAATTATATCTTAAATTTTGATTAATATCAATATTGATATTTATATTTGAAATCTGTTATCAATTTATACTATGATACTAATTTTAGACCACTTAATTTACTAAGTTACCGTTTTAAAAATTACTAATAAACCATATAAAAACTGATTCAAAAATAAGTTTATTAAATTATTTTAGTAAATTAACTATTCTAAATTAATGTCAAGTATAAATTTATTACAAATTTCAAATATAAAGGTCAATATTGATAATAACTTAAACAGAAAGTATAAACCAAACAAAATATCAAAATATAGGGTATAAAAATGTTAGTATCCCATTTGGAAACATAGTTCACGGGCAGCAAGCCAGCAACAAATAGACCTAATCTTAATTATATCTCCAACGTTTTACATTTCTAGTTGAAGCTATATGGTTTAATTATTATAGTGAATAATAGTTTTGTTCATGGAAACTAAATTGGAATTTCACCTTCTATCATGATCTATCACTCGCTCAAAATAAGTTTCTTTTTTTTTTCTCCCCGGAAATGACGATAATATCGTTTTTCTTTTCTTTTTGTCGATTTATAGTTGACGAAGTCTGAAGTTTTCTGGAGGTCTTTTGCTGAACCAGTACGTATCCTTAAATTTTAAACGTGACCGCTACGATTTACCAGGAAGTGTCGATGTTGCTGTAGGTCGAAATAAAGGCATAGCATGCTTGAATTTTCATTTCGGACAGAGACCCCAGTGTATAGAGGGAGCTCCTTATTCCACACAAAAAAAAGTGGAAACCTGGAATCCGTGACTCAAATTAGTAATAGAATTCTTATCCTTGTTTTAATTTTCTTGTAGATAATTTGCTGTTTTATTTTCTACATTTTACAAAATAGCATATTAACTAAATGCATCTACATACAACCAAAAGATCATTTTTCTACGTCTCTTTTCATCTAGAAACTTTTTATTCTTCCTCTTCTTTGGTAGACTTTATTTTTTTTTTCAATAAATATTTAAGTTCCCAACTTCAATTCCTAAAGTTTGAGTTCCATCACAAAAAGAGTAACCAATTATTAAGTGAAGTAGCACAAATATTGTAACTTCATTTTTATTATTGTGTCTTATGGGAGTTCGTTCGCCTAGTACCCAACAGGATAGGAGACGATTAAAAACAATTTCATGTTCTGTTTTTAAAAATGCAAAAAACAAATTGGAAATTAATAATTTTCTTAAACATTATATCAGAAAATCTTTGCTTACATTTTATTTTAAGAATAATAAACATAAAATATAAATATTGTCAACAAAGTCTTAAGCTATAATCTGGCTTTCCTTACCAAAATTAGGAGGATCATGAAGTTTTGTCAGTATTTGCAAAGGAAACGCGAAGTCACCAACACGAGGATGAAGTTTTTCCAGTATTTGCAAAGGAAAGTCAAAGACCTTGCACTTGGGGTCAGCAACTCCCATTGGCTTCTTGTTAGTAGTCAACATTTCTCCTCGAATCTTCGAATAAAAATCCAGGCTGGAAAGGAAAGGTTAGGTTCTCAGTGACTTGCCTGTCGACGTTGGGAGACTTAGGATGGGACCGTGTTTTTCACCTTTTTCTGGTGTGTTTTTTGTACTTTTCTAGTTTTGTGTGAAGATTACAACAAGGTCCTGATCATCACGAGTGAACTCCACGTTCACTGAATAATCTCCTTAATTTACGAGCACAATCCATGCATGTAACATGCTCCTACTCTTGCCCAAACGTATTAGATCTTGCAGAACTTAGACAATTGGTCCAGCAGAACACACCAGATCTTGCATATTGACCGCCATCTGTGTGATAAAGTTTTGGCTTCTTCCAATTAATTGGAGTAACATCGTGGTGCAATGATCGCTATTGTTAATGGTACATCCAGAGAAACAGATGCTTGACGATCTTAAGCACTGACTCTGAAAAGACGGATGCTTGAGTGTTAAGTCAATCTACTCACTACAAGAAAGATGACTTTTGCTGACGCATTTTTTCGTCGACAAAAGTGATAAAAATACGTCGGCGAAAGGTATTTGATAATTGCCGACGCAATTCTTCATCGGCAACTATTGTCGATATAAGATCGTAGCTAAATATCACGTTCCAATGGAAATTTAATTTCGTCAGTAAAACTTACCTTCCCCAACGCGTTAATGACTTTTACCGAGCGAAAATTTTCCGTCGGCGAAAATATGACCGAATTTGAAATCAACTTGCCTTTCACTGATGCATAAATGCGTCGGTAAAGGTCAAACAATTACCGACGTATTTATTNAACACAAATTTTATTAAATAAAGAAAATATACAAATTGTATCTAAAATTAGAACATATTATAAAATAAAAAACGTCTATATTTCTAGAGGCAGAGGCGGTGGCATCTCGATGCCGAGCTTTGCAATCAACGTTTGAAGCATCCGGTTTTGCTTGTTGAATTGTCACTAAGTCTCCTCGCGCCGACGTTGGTTTTCTGCTTCCTTTTCCGCCATTTGTCGCTAAGTCCCATCGATCCGCCGTACGTGCTCTGCATTCTCAGTTAGCTGCTGCTTCAAGGTGGCGATGGTATCAACGACTTGTCTCGTGCTGGCAGTCCTCTGTCCTCTTACACTTTTCAGCAGAGGGAGCGCTCCTAACCCTTTCTGCCACCTAGATCTAGTCCCTAAAGCCTTGGATATGATCTGAAATTCATCAACCTGTTCTGGCTCCACCACTGACTCAGCAGACGAGGCACCATCCCCAAGCTCAGACTGAGTTTGAGTGAGCACCTTCGCCCTGGACGTAACCATCTCTGCCTACAAAATAAAATAAAAATAAAAATAATTATAATTTACATATGTAAACTAAATATTTAAACCAACAGAATGAATTCTTACATGTTTCTCCTGGGTATACTTATTCCGCCAACTAGACGGCATGAGATGGCGGCTCTCGAAGTAGTCAATAGGGCTCATTAGCTCTCCAGTATCTGAGTTGCCCTATGAAAAGTAGGAAAAAAGAGGGTAGATTATTTAGTTATAGTATATTTTGTACTAATTAGAGAAAATGTTTGATTTTCTAACCTTTGCCTTCATCTGGCTAATCATGCAAGACGACCCCTGTGCAGGTGGATACAATTGCTTAGATCGATTCTCCGAATTCTGTATCGAGATTTTCTGCAAAAATACACAAGTTGTTAATTTCACCATTAATTATAATTTATTCTTAATAATTATTTTTTTTTTGTAAAAGCATATTAATTACCTCAAACTCTTGAGAACCGAAATGATCACACAAAATGTTCCACTGATCCAAGGGAACGTTCTTGTACGGACTGGCCTTAGTAAAAGTCATATCCCTCTTAACCCTCTATTTTCGTAAAATGATTCCGCATCATGTTGTGCCAATCCCGTAAATATGCCATCATGGACTGCTCAATAGAGTCCATGAGGAGTGCATCGGATCAAAGATAGTTAAACTTCACCTGCGAAATTAAAATAGACAATTATTAATAAAGGCTTTTATTAAAATAGCTTAAAATAAATATTTTAGGAAACTCACTCACCTCCATCCGGTTCAAGATGAGCTTAATGTCTTCTTTCTGCACATTCTTCTACCTCGGAGTGGAAGCCGAAATGGTGTCTCTACCTGTCTTGGCAAGAATGTTCAAGAACATCTTGCCATGGTCCAAGATAGATTTCCCTGTCTTCTCACAAAACTCGACCTTCAGTCGGTTAGTCTTAAGCTTCCTATGTTCTTTTTCGACCGAACAACCTCTCGTCTCTTCCCTAACCCTCTTGCCCTTGGGATCACGTCTATCATCTCTAGAGCTGGAACCAAAGGCAGCACTAGTCGATAGGAGAGCGCTCCCGTGGCTAGACATCCTACAAAAAAAATATTGTCATAGTTTAGAAACGTCGCATAGCAATATAAAAAATAATAAACACAAAATTTTCAAAACTCTATACATACTAGATTATAAAATTATGTTACATTATCAGATATTTCATTCTCTTCTTCAGAACTTATATCACTATCATCATTAAGTTCAACTTCCTCATCATTGTATTCCTCTAAAGTATCGTCTTCGAAATCATCATCATCAACTAAGAAGTCATTAGAGGTCACAACATGAGCTTGACAGATAAGGTCATCAATATTGTCAACTTCATCTAGTTCAATGTCTTCCTGATGAAATCGAACATTTTCCATTTTCCGAAGCTCAACCCATAATTGGAATGACAAAGAATTTATTTCTTGCAAAATAGGAACATCGGTGCTTGTTGATGCAATATCAAAAACATCTACCACGTCTGGAAAGTCCCATATATTTTGAGGCGTATACTTATTAACAAGTTTCTAAAATGGCCCATTCTTATCATCATTGGTGTAATAAATCAGCTCTGCTTGTGATGCAAGTATAAATGGGTCATCCTTGTACCAGTAAGCACTCGTGTATATACTTGTTTATTGTTCGTCTAGCTGAATCTATTTTTTTCTCAGATCAGTGTCGAACCACCTACATCTAAATAATACCACGTTGCATCCTTTAATATATGACAACTTTAGAACTTGTTTCAGGACACCATAGAAGTAGTTCCCATCAGATCTAGGAACACGGACACCACAATTCTGGGTGTTGCATTTACTGTCACACTTATCAACTAGAAACTTTACCCCGTTCACCACATAACCAGGATAGGAGGAATTTGAGAAGTTGGATCTACTAGCCAATGTATACAATTCATTATTGAGCTCATCTGAACTTGATGTTCGTAATTGATTTATCTAATATAAAAAAATCATTAGATAACCCATAATTTGGTGCAAAGATTTGTGAAATTTATGAAATTATACAAGAGAAGCTTACTTGAGATTTAAATCATGCAGAAAACTTAAATTCTTGTTGTCGTTCTAGGTTTATACTACCTTTAGCCTCTAACTCTCTCATATGCTCACTACATGTATGTAGTGCATACATTAGTGAAGTTCTAATAATATTGAATAAAAGCCTAGAAGGGTATAAAATACTTACTCAAGATATTTTCATACTTCTAGGCAGTTGTTCATTACGTACTACTTAGCTTTAAGCCGATCAGAAGGATTAAGAATAATAATGTCTTTTTTACCCAGTGGGTGACCAACAGACTGAAAGACTGATAATATGCGGTTTGGTCGAGTAGCAACAGTAATTTTGTTACATTCGGGTCGATTGAATCAAGTTTTGACATCCCGCAAATACATGGAGCAAAATGTAAGCACCTCATTAACGACATACGCTTCAGCAATAGACCCTTCTAGACGTGCCTGATTTCGAACATACTGTTTATAAACTCCTATGGCCCGCTCAATTGAGTACATCCATTGAAAATGAACGGGTCCACCCTGTATTGCCTCTTCTGGTAAATGGAGAATCAAGTGAATCATTATATCAAAGAAAGCGGGTGAAAATATTCTTTCCAACTTAGCTAATATAGTTACAACATCCTTTTGTAGCTTCTCTAGATCGACCATATTTAATGTGCGTGTACAAAGCTTTTGGAAAAAAAACACAACTCAGTGATAGTCTCCCGGATTTCTTTTTTCTAATACGGTCTAATCCCAGCAGGTAGAAGACGTTGGAACAAGACATAACAGTCATGTGATTTTAAACTAGATATCTTGTCTTCTGTTTCACTCACATTTTTTGCTAAGTTGGAAGCAAACCCATCAGGAAATTGGACTGACTTGATAAATTGACAAAATTTCTTTTGCTCCACAGGACTTAAAATTTTAAGAAGTATGTGGCTTCTTCCACTTGTTTCCCACTTTGTATAAATGTAACTCCTTGTGAATATTCATATCTGCAAGATCAAGTTTAGCCCTATCTGTGTCTTTTGATTTCCCCTCGATGCTCAAGAGAGTTCTCAAGACACTGCCACACATATTCTTCTCGATATGCATGACATCTAAATTATGTCTCAATAACAAATGTTGCCAATAGTCAAGCTCGAAAAAAATGCTTTTTTTTTGACCAATTTAGCTCGACTGCAGTACGTTTCCTCTTCACTCCGCCATAATCTTTATGTTTCCCAGGCAACCTGATTTGCAAGTGCTCTAACTGACTTAAAATATCATCTCCCGAGTACTTGTTAGGCGGCAGCCTTAAGTCATACTGATCATCATATTGTCTACTCCTCCTCATTTTATCATCCATTGGAAGAAAGCGTCTGTGCCCAGTATACGCTACCTTACTTCGGATCTCCACAAATGGAGTTTCTTCGTTACAAGTTGGGCAGGCTTTATACTCTTTTGTACTCTAACCTAACATTAAGGTATATACTGGATAATCATTGATGGACCACATCACTGTAGCCCGCATACAGAACGTGTTACCACTTACTGCATCCCTTGTTTCAACGCCATTCAACCACAATTCCTTCAACTCATCAACTAAAGACCTCAAGAAGATGTCCATGTCCTTCCTAGGGGCAGTAGGACCAGGGATGAGGATAGATAACATCATTGAGTCCGTTTTCATGCATTTCCAGGGTGGCAGATTATACTGAACAAGTATAACTGGCCACATGCTATAAGCGGTGCTCATATTCCCAAATGGGTTAAATCCATTTGTTGCCAACCCTAATCATACATTTCGTGGATCAGTTGCAAATGAAGGATATTTTTGATCAAACTCCTTTCAGGCAAGACTATCTGCAGGGTGTCTCAAAACACCATCTTTATTTGGTCTTCCTAAATCATGCCATCTCATGTCCTTTGCAATATACTGAGAACTATACAACCTCTTCAATCGGGGTGTAATAGGAAAATACCTCATCACTTTGTTCGGTACTTTTTTCTCTACTTCCCAATGGCTTTCACCACATATCGGATAATTGTTTAACTCCAAGTTCTCCTTCCAAAATAAAGCACAATCGTACTTGCATACATGAATTGATTCGTATCCAAGATCGATATCACGTAACTTTGCCTTAGCCTCATAGTGCGATCCAGGTAAATTAGTCCCATCTGGAAATGCTTCAAGCAATAATTTGAGTAACATGTCAAATGATTTATTGCTCCACTTGTTGAGGACCTTCAAATGCATCTAACTTAACTAAAAAGTTAAGTGATGAGAACTTTGTGAACCCAGGATACAACTCTTTCTCCATCTCCTCAAATAACTTACTAAACTTGTCTGAGTGTTGATTGTCATCTATCGGGATGTCATCCAAGTTTGGTTCAACTTCATGACTTGGTCCACTTATTCCAGCAATATCAGTCATAAGATCATGCATCTCATCCCCTTCGTCTTCGCTTTCCACAGTTACTGCCGGAAATAATTCTCCATGATATGACCATATAGTATAGGACTGTTCGATGCCCTTCTCAACTATATGTTGTTCCACTGTATCTGAGCCTTGGAATTTCCCATTCAAACATTCATGGACATCTCACTTTACCTTAGTAGTTGACAAATGCATTTGATCTCTCAGCAAAAACCTTAGCACTACTTCTAAACTGAGCTGACAATCGATTCCTTATGCTCATCCAACACTTGTCGATGTCCATCTTATATTGTCCACACACAGCAAAGAACAATAATCAGTAAAGAGCGCATACAATGACATATAGGCCTATATATATATATGCAAGTGCTTCTATGTGCATGTGTCCTAAATCTATCCTATCACTCTACTACTAAAAGGTAAGGTCCTATCTCATTCAAGATTACTTTGTTATGTGGTCCATCATTCACTTAAATATTATTCTGTACACGCCGAAATTCCAGCAGCATCTCCCTACAGTTCTCTAAGTGTGCTACATATATGTACACACTCGGAGAACACAAGGAGGTACCACCAGAACTCGACCAGAGAACAATGTTTATAAGTGAACGATAACACATAACATGTAATCCCAAATTGTCCAAACGAGATAATTCAGAAGTCGATATCGAGATACATAATCTCTCACCGACTCTTGAACGGATCTAAGGTAATTTCTTTCGTGCATAAAATAAAGCATGTATATATTAACGATACTTGATAACCATACATATTTGAAAGGAAATCACCGACCAACAGAATAACTGTGGATCAATTATTCTCTTTTATGGGTATTTTTGTAATTTCGGGACTTCTAGGGGTGTATCGGGACTCCTAGAGATATTTTGGGAATTCTAACTCTTTCGGGGGTATTTTTGTAAATTCGGGTCTCCTAGGGGTATAACGGGACTCCTAAGGGTATTTTGAGAATTCTAACTCTTCTATGGGTATTTCTGTAATTGCGGGTCTTCTAAGAGTGTATTGGGACTCGTATGGGTATTTTAGTAATTTTAGGGTCATTTACGGGTGCATAAGGTCTTATAAGGGTATTTGGAATTCTATAATTTTATGTCTCATTATGGTATTTTTGTTATGTTATGTTTTATATTATTATTTATTATTTATTACTCAATTTTATTTTTCTACAATTTTAAGTGATAATATTTTAAGTGCCAATAAAAAGGGGGAATGGTATCTTGGGGATATTTTGGGAATTTTACATTTACTATTGCTATCGCGGGTGCTCTAAAGGTATTTTGGGAGCTCTAACCCTTCTAGGGGCCTTTTCGTAATTTCAGATCTTCTAGGGATGTATTGGGTGTCATAGGGGTATTTCGGAAAATCTACATCTTTTACTGGTACCTCGTGTACTCTAGGTTTATTTTGGAAAATTTAGCATGTTTTATGTCTTATAGGGATATTTTATCATTTTAAGTGTCATATGATTGTTTTTTATTCAATAAACAATTTTTATTTACTATGATTTTAATCTAATATTAAAAATTATTATGTATATTATGAAACATAAAATTTTTAAGAGATACACTTTTAAGTGCCAAAAAAAAGGGGGGAACTTGCACCGCTTTTAGGGGATCCTAACCACTAAGGATCCTCCAAAAGATAGTACAAGTTCTCCTCCTCTTTTTTTGGTGTTCAACATTTTATTACACATTTTGGTGTACTAAAATGACAAATACATGTTCCAAAAATTATTTTTAACAAGCTGCACACACGGCACTGAGTACCAAGAGGTGTGCACACTTAGGCACTTAATACCAAGTGCGTGCATATATGTGCCCACACAACATTTGGTGCTAAGTGTGTGCACATTTCTACAATAAAATCACCTACATTATAATACAAATTAGATATAAAACTAAAATATATAGATAAGTACAAAAACTAGAAAAAAAAAATCAACCAAGCAAACATAAAAGTAAGTATAATATCCAAAATGTACAACAATCAATAGATACTAATGAGTAAAAATAGAAAGCATAACTCATACATCTAAACCCAAAACCCCACATTGGACATATATCATGATCATTTTATCTTTTTCGTATGATGCATAAACATTTTCTCAATTAAGGGTCTAATATGCTCAATGAAGAGATACTTGATCTATTAATGGTCTAAGTATTAGGTAACACTTCCCAACCACGCAAGAATTTTATATTTCACTACTCTACATTCATCAAGTTTTAACAGCTAATCATTAATTGTGAAAATGGGCATATCTAGAAACTAAATGGGCTACTTAAGATGGTAAATCGAATCAAATATATTCAGGCCTGACCTGAAATGAATTCAAACTTCAACGTACTGTAATTCAAAGTTTAGGGTAGCATAAAAAGACATTATTTTTCAAGAACCAATGTACAATATTTGGTAAATAAGATCCAAAGTTCATAATATTAGGTAACACTTCCCAACCCCGCAAGAATATAAATGTAACATCAAGTTTCAACGGCAAGGTTTGGAGACTAATGAAAATGAATCGAAAATATTGTCATCCCTTGTTGATTTCGCAGATTATATAAGGATTTCCCCATAATTCTTGTACAGTCTAAGTGTTGCCTAATACCTAAAACTATAGGCGTTACCAAATTTATGACCATAAAAATATGATATATAAATGACAGATTAGTCAATACTTTCAACGAGAGGAAAATGTAGGACTCAGCTAACCACCCACAAACATCAATCTTCAAAACCCCGAAATAAATTCTTCAAAAAAAAAAAGAAAAAAATTCACGAAAAAAGGAAAAAGAGGTGAACTACTGAATTGTCGAGAGAAGAGTTTGGGTTTTAGAAAAAGATATATATATATATACATATTTATATATAGCCCAAAAAAATTACAGTAAGCGAAATTACAACATAATACCTAGAAAAAAAAAAACTTTCCAAGAGTAACAAGTAAATAAAAATCAAATAGATAGTACAAAATTCTTTCTTGATAAGTTGATCTGTGTTTTTAGACCCAATCACCAACATAGCCAAAAAAAAAAAATTAAAGAGAAATTAGAAGCTCCATTGCCAGATCTATGGGAGGACAACAAGCCAATATAAACTTCAAAAGATAGTTGTACAGAAATGGTAGTGAAAGAGTAGAAATTTAAGCATACTTGTTTCTATTAACAATGTCTGTGGCCTCATCAATGCTTGTAGCCTGGGAAAATACAAAAACTATGTCGAGAAAGAGAAGATGATAAAGTACTTGCAGACAGAGGAGGATTGGGCCGAGATATTCTTCCTGCAAAAAATGAGAGGGTCATGGCAATTTATAATCACGAAATGTCGGTGTTTTGGAGAATAGATAGAGCTAGAAAGGAGAGAGAGAGCTCGAGGGATTAATGGATCTTGAGGGTAACAGAGAGAGAGCTTGAGATTGGAGAGAGAGGAAGAGAGAAAACGAGCTTGAGAGGAGAGAAAGAGAGAGCTTAAGTGGCGGAAGAAACGAAAGAGAGATTGTAGGGTTTTATCATAACCCTATTCCAAAACGACGTCGTTTTGTTTCTCTTTTTTTTTTTAATAAAAAATTGACCTTTCCTGATGGAAACCGTTAATTCGTCGGCGTATTGACACTACACCGACGGAGATCCGTCCGTGAAAGATGCCCAATAATGAATTTTTTCAGCAATCTTTTGCCGATGGGTTTCACTCAAACCCATCAGCGAATCTTAACTTTCACCGACGGTAGTACTCCGTCAGCAAAAACTATCTTTCTTGTAGTGACTCATCTATTTTGACACGATTTCAAATTTCTAAAACTTAAAACAAACAGATGATAAACATAAAGAAGAGATACCAGACTTTTATCGTGGTTCACACAACAAGGTTGTGTCTACATCCACGGGACCTAGTCCAGCAAGCAATCAATCCACTAGAAATATGAGTAGAGTACAAATACAAGTCTTATACATACGATCTAGAACTTCCTTCCGATCTTGCTGCCGATTTGAGTCCGAATTTCTTCCGTGGAGTTGCTTCTTCAATCTTTTGCTAAACTTGCCCTTGAAAAGCTTCCCAGTTTTGGTAAAATAACACAAGTCTCTTCTCAACTTCCGGTCACCATCAACTTCTCCGGTCACCAGAATCAATGATAGATTCGATGGACAATGAAACTTAAAGCTAAACCACTCAAAACTCTAAGGAAATAAAACTTGCTCTCAAAATATCTCTCTAGAAAATTGTATAAGAGACCTAGTTCATCTAAAAAGAAACTTCTTATTTATATAGAAAGTACAAGGTGACTCAACTAATATAAAATATGGAGGATACTAAAGGTAGCGTCTTGACAATACAATCAGACTCACTGATAAGACACATAAATACGATCTAATCTCAGATCTAAAGGTGGTATCTTGACAAATCAATCAGATACACTAATAAGATATACGAAATCAAACTCCTCTAGAAAAAAACAAAATTAAGGGTGGCATCTTGATAATACATGTTGAGACATTGATGTGATAGACAATGCATAAGAGCATACTAAACAGATATGTATATGAAATGCTATAATGTCTAAACATGCAGACCACTAGACATAACACCTAAATCATTGAAGCAAGTTTAGTGAAAAGCTTTAGAGCTTCAGCTGCTTTAGTTGATGAACTTGTCAAAATAGTATTGGAGCACGATTTCACAAATAGAATAAACTAACATAAAACTGAACATTATAACTGAAAAGGAACTGAAAATACAACTGAAAACTTAATTAAAAATATTGTTCATTATATTCCCGTATGTTATAAGGTGTCAAACTAAATCTTGTACTAATAATCTCACCCTTTTGGCATCTTTATGATCAAAACCCCTAACCAACACTAGTCTAGCCAAACCTGTTAAAAGAAACATAAGATTGCATAAGACAAAACTATAAAATAAGAACCATAAGAGTGCACAAAATGACTCGGTGTACTACTCTCCCTTTTTGACAGAAGGAAGCCAAAAGCAAGAGAATCAAACTAAAATGAAGAAGGATGAAGAAAATATTATTACTCCATTGAGGCAAGATGATTTGACTTCTAGGTAGGCAAGGCTGTCTTCTTTGTAGGACCATGGTTGAGCATTCAGAAGCAAGAGCATGAGTATTCTCCTTCGGATCAAAAACACCCTGAGACTCTAGTTATGTCTCAAAAGAATATGAGAGTGAAGAAATTGCCAAAGACTCCCCCCTGAATATGTGGACTAGAAACTTTCTCCAGAAGAGGTTCCTCGTCAACATAAGAATGGGCTGCTTTAGAAGACCCTACCATAACTAAGACAATAGAAACAAAAACCCTAATTCTATGCGAGAAATAGAGCTAAGTGTGAGATAGAAATAGAAAATGAAGAGAGAATATAGATCATCACACAAAAAGAAGCTCCAAGTTGAAGGGAAATCAATTTTTTTTATTATAATTATTATCTTTTTTATTATTATTTTGAAAAGACAAAACGACATGAATAGACAGATTAAGCAAAAGAGAAACGACCTAAATGATTATTTTATCAAGCAAACATGCAGTTTTAACAAAAAAAAAAAAAAAGAAAGAACATATCCAGAGTACACAAAATAAGTCATGTGTTCAAGCTTTATTCCTCTCTCTTTTTTTTTTCTTTTTTTTTTTTTTTTTTTTTTTTTTTTTTTTTTTGTAAAAATAGGCCAAAGTAAGATCAAAAGATACTAGTCAGAAGACAAAAAGGATACTCAGCATAGAGAAGAAAAATTTCAAGATTGTGTGCAACATCATAAGAAATACCATGCAAAGAAGCAAGTGCTTGCACCTTTTAAACTTGCGCATCTACCACAATAGAAGACTCCCTCTCAAAACCTTTTGATACCTAAACATAGATCAATTTGAACTCCATTACAAAATCTCTCCCTTAATAGATTATTACCACTATCATCCTGAATAACATCAATAGAATTCTCACTAACATGACCATCACTACCAGTATCTTGATTACCATCAGCAATGTTTTCGAAAACATGATACCCATTAACACGTTCACCATAGCCAATAGCTTCATATGCAGGCAGAGAAGTGCAACATGAGAATATAGTCTTAGAATTGTCAAGTTAAAATAATTTAATAGACACTAAACTTGAGTCTCTAGAATTACAATCTTACATTCATTTGTCTTTTCAAAAGAACTTGACATTTCTTAATGAGTCTCCTTAGTCGAATTTCCTTCATTTGCCACAATGATATCAAAAACCCACTTGCTAAGATCAATACCTATGAGAGTTATCACTTGTGATATAGTGGGGGCTTCGACTTATTAAAATATTTCCCAATGTTATAGTAGAACTCTTAGAGCAAGACTGGGCAGAGTGGAGTAAGGTTCTAAACATCCTTGATCCATTCTCATTTGGTCAAGAGATCTAGCAGACCTCAATCAGCAAAGTTTGAGAATTTTAATGGTCCCTCAAAGTAAATAGGCTGACATACTCCTTGTGATGAAGTTAAAATCCCTTTATGAAAAAAAAAAAATTTGAATGCCTTGTCCAGAAGAGTATTTACATCAAAAGAGAAAATGGAACAGGTGACAGTAGCTTTCTTTTTTCCTTAGCAATGATCTTAGTTTTGGCACCATGGGTGGCTGTGAGACTGTTATATTAGCAACTGAAGTTTGATCTTTCATTGAGCTCCTTGTGTCAGATCCAGTCACTATTTTGTCTAATCCAAGAACATCAGGAACAACATCTTTGTTACTTGATTTCTCCTTCTGATTATTGGATTAGGTTCACTTTCTTTTTGAACATGAAGGAGATTAGAACCAAATCTATCTTGTTAGCTCCATGATTGTCGTATGCATCCTCATGTGGAGCACTTAGAATGTTATAACCAGAAGCCTTATCAAAACTAGTGGGTAGCTCGTCAGAATGGTGTTTTGCTCTCTTCTACTTCTTCAATTTAGAGACTGGTTTCTTCTTGACTACACTGACTGTAGAAGGCTTAGCAAATTAGTTGGACCCTTGGTTGACTTTGAAGGTATTGAGTCCTCTGGCTTCTTTGTTAGTGAAGATAGAAACTGTAACGATGGAGACATCGTAGCTGGGTCCTCAGCCAAGATGGAATCATCAATGAGTGTAGAGATATCAACATTAAAATTACTTGCCATTTACAGGGACAACAAGAAGAAAAGTCTGCAATAAGCTGAGCTTGAGCGAGAGTTAGAACCAGCCTTTTCTGATTTATCAATACTGGAAGCCTTCGAAGGAGATGGAATCACAGAGGCATGTTTGTCAAATCATGTGTCTGGCTAGTCAAAACCAGCAGCTTGAACTTGCTCCACAACTTTCCCCCCTGATTGTTTAAACTTGTAACTAGTATGTCAGCACTGGCCTCAATCTCGTCTTCCTCTTGTTCATCTGGTGGAAAAGGGTTGCCAGAACCCTCTGCAATTTTGTCAGAACTAGTGTTGGTACCCTTCTTTTTCTTTAAGACCTTCTCGGCTGATTTCTTCTTTGAGATACCTCCCTTATACTTTTTAGACATAGGCTTTGATGCTTCAGGTGAAGTGAAAATATGCCATCTCAGTCTCAGCTGAAGTCGGAATCTGAGGAATAGTTAGTGGTGCCATAGTTGACATCTCAGGTGTAAGTATGTTCGAATCTGTCGTAAGTACTGCACATAAGCAAAAAAAGAAGAACTTGCCATAAGTAAAGCTTGACCAAAGGTTAATGGAGTAGAGGAGAAATATAAATAAGAGTGATGAGAATGAGAGCGAAAAATAGAAAAATGGCTCCAATAGAAAATTTTGAATTTTAAAAATTCGATTATTTTTTTAATATATGAAAGTTTAAAATGGCAAGACTAATGCAAAAGTACAATCACAAACAACAGTTATGATTGTAAAATCAAGCTGACATGCGGTTATGATAACACAGTCAGACAGAGAGAAAAATGCAAGCACATAATATAAGGACATCAAACAGAATATTCAAGAGCATGATATAACAAAACTTTGAGTTGAGTACAAATTCGACAAAACTTAGTGACAAATTATTTTTGGATGACTATAGGAAACTTTTAACAGAGGGAAATCATGAGCAATTGATTTGGATAGATATATTCAGTAAGTTCAAAGAAATAGTTAGTGTAATTTGCAAAAATCAAGTACTTAAACACAACTCATAATATGGAAGGTATTGAACAACAATATGTGCATGAGATATGATTAAGTATGTGAGTAAATTTCATCAAATAATTATCCTTTCAAATTGAACTCACACATATAGAAGTGGACTTTTATCTAAAAAAGAATTAGAGAATATTACTTAACTCACAGTAAATGATTAATACACATAGACAAGAGACTCATGAGCATCGTGTTTGCAAGTGAAAAACAATACCAGCTTGGGTTTTTGCATGCTTAGTGGTTATATTTTGTCTTTTTTCATGACTACACTTAATGGTTAGACTTTTTCTATTATGCACATTGACATTTGCATATTGGCGTTCCTGCACAAAACAACTCTTTTCTTGTTCCCCATGATGACAATTTTTTTTAAATTAATTAATTAGGGAAACTTACCACTCTAATGTAATCCAAATCAGTGGCTGCATACATCCTAGAGGATAGCTCTCTTCCCTGGTAGATCTTCCAAAATATAGGAGTTTCTACATGATGAATGATTACTTAAGGCTAGCTTTTACACCTAATGAGAGGTAGCCTTTTCTGATTTAGGTGCTCAAGATTCTCAAGTCTATGCAAATTCTTCTTAGACCACAAGTACAATGATATAATCCAGGTCTAGAAAAACTAATAATCACATATCCAATATATTCAGTCAATATGTAAGGATAACCAAAAGATGAAATTTAACTAACGGTACCAAGCATCAGGTGATAGATCAGGAATATGATAGTTTAGTCATCATTGATTAAAGTAACTTGAGTTACCACATTTCTCACACTAAGCATCTCTTAAGCTTGCTGAAAATATAAGACTAATTCAATGAAATTAGTAACTTTCCCTCTAAGACATTGAGCAAACTCCAATGTCCTTCCTTAATAATTCAAATCTAAATGCATCCAAAGCTTTTATAAATAAGTCACCCAATTGTTTTTTAGTTTCAATATGTTCAATGATCATCAAATTGTGCTCAACTAAATCATGAATAAAGTGATGTCTGATGTCTATATATTTTGTCCAAGAGTGCTGAATTGGAATTTTTGAAATGATAATAGCACTTATGTTATCACAAAAAATTTATACTGAGTCTAGCAGGATTCTACAATCACAAAGCATTTGTTTCATCCAAAGGAGTTNTACTCTATCTTAGCTGTGGAAAGTAAGTTAGAATATTTGCTTCTTGCTATGCCATACAACCAGATTATTCCCAAGGTAAAAGTATACACCAGATGTGCTTTTTCTATCATCAAGACTCCCTCCCCAATATTACTGACTTCAACTGACTAATCACCTCTATCACCTGTTAGTGCTTTCATCTGGTCTGAGATTACAAGCTATACTCGTAGCTTCTGCCCAAAACTTCTTGGGAAGCTTTTCACTGTTCTATATGACTTCGGGGATCTCTTGAATGATCCTATTCTTCCTCTCAACCACCCCATTTTGCTCGGGTGTTTCAGGAGCTAAAAACTCATGAGAAATACCCAACTCATTGCAAAAATTGACATATAAGACATTTTCAAAATCCTTCGCATGAATACTCCTAATCTTCACAACCTTTTGAATTTTTCATTATTTTTCATTTTGTAAACAAATCGCAAGACTTTTAAAGACAAGAAATGTGTCTGATTTTTCTCTAACAAAATTAACCTATATAAAACGAGAATAATCATCAACACATATATAAATGTATCTCTTTCTAGCTATCCTTTCTATTTGAACTAGACCCATAAGATCCATGTGCATGATCTCCAAACACCTACTAGTCACAAGGTGTTGAGTAGACTTGTGCTGACTTCTTGTCTATTTTCCCATTTGACAAGGTCCACAAATGGGATTTTTTGGCTACTATAGAACTGGAACACTTCTCACAGCTTGGTTTTTGGTGATTCGGATCATATCTCGTAATTGAGATGACCAAGCTTTTGGTGCTATAATTTAGTTTTAGTCAGATCAGCTCTCAAACATGTTATAACATTGCTTAGAGTATAGCAGTTGTCACTTGACCTGTAACCAGTCAAAATGCACTCAGTAAGAATATTCAACACTTGGCAAGTCTTTTGATTGAATAGTACTGAGAGCTAGTCATTACACATTTGACTGATACTGATGAGATTGGCATTCAATCCATTTACCAGTAACACTTCTTGAGATGAGGAAATCCCTGCACACACAAGTTACCAACACCAAGGATTTGGCCATTTTGACCATCACCAAAAATAACAAATCCATTAGTAGTGTCATGAAAATCAGTAATAAAAGATCTATTCTCGGTCATATGCCTTGAGCATCCACTATCAAAATACCAATTTTTAGACTTGTGAGCTACCAGTGAAGTGTGTGCTACAAAACATTTGATTTTCTTAGGAATCCAAACTTGTTTTTGCCAAACTTACTTTTGTTTTCTATTTATTTTTAGATTATTGTTCTAGGTCATCCTAGCCTTTTTTCTTAGTAACTTTAACAATTTGAAGCATTTTGGTCTGATGTGACCAACTTTTCCACAGAAAAAGCAAGTTGGAATAAATAAATATACTTGAGAAATTGGGATAAAGTAACGTGCTTGAGGATAAGGCATTAGAATCTCACCAGTTTCAATTTTAAGTTTCCCTTTAAAGCCAAAAGGATTGATCTACAACACCTATTTTTGTGATTGAGAAGCTTCTCCATTTTACCCTAGACCTGATTTGTCAGTTGGTTTCTGACTAACTCTAAGTATCTGACTCAATTTTTTTGAGCCTTTGGTCAAGTACTGCATTTTTTTATTGGATTCATCAAGCTCCTTCTGTGTTTTGATAAGCTGGTCCTATGAGCTCTGCAATTTTGCTCTCAGATCAGTGAGCAATTCTTCATACCCTTCCTTTTCTTCCTTAAGGCTACGGATGAGTGCATCTTGAAACCTGACTTTATTTGCCATTCTCAGCCACTGATCATATATATTTTGATATGCTTCTTGTTAATCAGCATCTGAGAACCTGATTTCCTTCTCATAGTCTGAATGCTCACTGTTAGAACATTCAGAGTGTATATTAGAGCACTAAACTTCAATTCTAGACTTTGTAGTGAATGCAACAAAATTACTATTCAAATCAACATCATCCTCTTGCTGATCAGTATCATCATTACTCCATGTTTCATTCATTGCATTAGCCTTCTTTTTGAGTGTGTTGGCACACTCCTCCTGAATATGTCCAAAACTACCACACTTATGACACTATATCCCTTTTTGTCTATTACTGAAGTCTTTATCAAACTCCAATATTGTTCACACAAGTTTGAGTTATATTTCTTTCTGAACTTTGTTGGCCAGAAACTAACCTTTTTATATTTTTCTTGAGAAACGTTGAGTAATTTTTGGTCAACATAGCTAGGTTCTCATCATCTAGATTCTTCACCCCTTTGATAGTTAGATTTTCTATGTCATCAGCTATCTTTATTGCCACATCAGTATTCTTCTTCTTTTTGTCCCAGACTTTGAAATTCATCTCATAGGTTATTAAAGAACTAATGAGTTCATCAAAGTCAATGTCCTCTAGCTTCCTACATTCTTCAATAGCTGTAATTTTCGATCTAAATCTTTTAGATAAAGATCTAAGAACCTTTTTAACCATCAGAGCATTAGAGTAAACTTTTTCCAAGGCAAAAGACTCATTAAAAATATCACAAATCTTAGAGTAAAAATCTGAGATATTCTCATCATCAAGTATTTGTAGACTTTCAAATTGATTTGTAAACATCTTATGCCTAGATTGTTTCACAGATATAGTTCTTTGATTTTTCTTATCAAGTTTTTCCCATGCATCTTTAGCTACAATACAATTTGAAATCACTTTGAACTGATTATTGTTAATCGAAGCCATAATTACTTTTACCTCTTTAAAATTCCAATTAGCCAATTTATACTCAGTAGTTGACCACTTAATTTTAGGCTTAAGAGTAACATTACCTTTGTGATCAGTCTCTGGGGGAGGTGACCATCTATATATGATAGATGTCCACACTTTTTCATCAATAGACTGCAAGATACCTCTCATTCTAGCTTTTCAATATGGATAGTTTGACCCATCAAGTAAGGGTGGTCTAGAGATAGATCCACCTTCGCGTAATTGTTATATCCCTGGAAAAACTCACAAACAAGTATGATTTCTAAACAAACAGAGTAACACAACTTATAATCCCTATAATCTCACTGATTATAATAAGTAATGCCTGCTCTGATACCAAATGTTAAGTCAGGCTACTCGTTTATTTTGACATTATTTCCAGATTTCTAGAACTTAAAACAAACAGATGGTAAACATAAANCCGTTGAAAAGCTTCCCAGCTCCGGCAAAATAACATAAGTGCCTTCTCAACTTCAGGTCACCATCAACTTCTCTGGTCACTGGAATCAATGGTGGACTCTATGGATAATGAAACTTAGAGCTAAACTGCACAAAACTCTAAGGAAATAAAACTTGCTCTCAAAGCGAGAAGCGCCTCTCAAAATATCTCTCTAGAAAATTGTATAAGAGACCTGGTTCATCTGACAAGAAACTTCCTATTTATATAGTACAAGGTGACTCAGCTAACATAAAATACAGAGGATACTAAAGGTAGTATCTTGACAAAACAATCAGACTCACTGATAAGATACACAAATACGATCTAATCTCAGATATAAAGATAACGCCTTGACAAAACAATCAGACACACTGATAACACACACGAAATCAAACTCTTCTACAAAAAAATCAAACTTAAAGATGGCATCTTAATAACACAAGCTGAGACACTGATGTGACAGACAATACATAAGAGTATACTAAATAGATATGTATATAAAATGCTATAATGTCTAAACATGTGGACTACTAGACATAACACCTAAACCATTGAAGCTAATTTGGTGAAAAGCTTTAGAACTTTAGTTGCTTTAGTTGATGAACTTGTCAAAATAGTTCTGGAGCACAATTACACAAATAGAACAAACTAACACAAGACTGAACATTACAACTGAAAAAGAACTGAAAATACAATTAAGAACTTAATTAAAAATATTATCTATTACATTCCAATAGATCATAAGGTGCAAAACTAAATCTTGAAATAACATTGAGCATTTAGAAAATATGACTTTACGGTGATCTGTGCTCCGTGTGTAAGAGTAGCATTATCTAAAACTCAGTATAGCACATGGATGGAGTGAGCTGGTGGAGAAAACGACAATACTAAACAGAAAATGAGGAGCTAAATGGGAATAAAAATAGAAAACGATAAATAACCGAGAAAAAATACTGAAAAAAAAAATGAAGAAAAGAACAAATGAAATGTTCAATGGCAATTTACAGTAGAAAACAAGAAGAAATATGGAACAGCCAATGGAATTCATTAGAGGCCTAGATTGTATCTTTAAGCCAAGTGATCTCCTACAGATAATATGGATCACTTTTCAGAGTGAAAGAGTCCAATTTTAAGATGAAGTAAAGAAGAAAACAATTGGTTTAAAATTAGTGAGAAGAAAAAAGATTAATAAGAAAATTAAAATTGGGAAAGACACAGAAGAAATAATTGAAAACGACAAAAACAACAAATAATTAAAAGACAACAAATAATTGAACGACAATGAAAGACAAAAACGACTTCACAGAAGAAAATGACAAGAATTTAGTGAGAAATCCGAAAACCGAGGAAACCGAATTAGAAAGTTCAACGGTGATTACAGCCGAAAAACGAGAAGAAATATGGAAAAGCCAATGAAATTTAATAGAGGCCTGGGTTATGTGTTCAAGCCAAGTCGTCTCTTCCAGAGATGGATAATTAGAAAATGCAGAATTTTTAGAAGATGGGGTAGCTTCGTTTCTTTCTATCTGCCTTTTCTCAATTAAATATTAAAATGGTGGAATATTTAAGTAAATTGTTTAGTTTTGACATCTTACATTTACGTTTTAAATATTTAAAAAAAAAAGAAAAGAAAAAAAGATACTAAGCGAAAGACTTTGTCAAGTATAAGATAAAGTAGACCTCCTTCTAGAGAGCCATAATTAACACTGCATAAGGAATTATCCAGGCTCCCAACTTGGGAACCCATTTGATGAGGTTTTTTATGATACTGAACAAACTGATCTGATGTTCAACCTTAAGCATACAAGTCTCAAACTTGAAAACACACAACGCAACTGCAACGTTTGAGGAGAAAATAAAAAAAAAACAAAACAAAAGGGTATTAAAGAACACGATATTAATTACAAAAACAGGGCTACTCACACCTTAGTTCTGACCAACATTCTTCAGAAATTTCTTCTTGATTTTGTTGAGTGTGGTCACGATGTTTTTCGTGTCAATCCTCTCTTCTGGAGATGTAGCACAACAGGCTAGAGCTAACTCCATAAAAGAGGATATACAATCCTTCTTGATGACATAGTGTCTGTCCTCTGTCCTCAATAACTTGGCATCTATTATTTGAGCTACTGAATGTGGAAATGAATTCTCAACCCATTGCTTTAAATTCATATCTCTGGCAAACATTTCATCTGTTGGCTTCTTTATTGTGAAAACTTCCATCAACATAATACCATAGCTATATACATCCCCTCTTCTGGACACGATACCATCCAATCCATACTCTGCCATGTAAAATCATATTTCGTTCATTAAAGACTGATTTATCGATAATTTCATCGAAACATAAAATTAAAAGACAGAATGGAAAAATATCAAACATCACCTGGAGGCATATACCCCATAGTTGCTAGAGTCATGGTTTGCGTCATAGAATTGTCTCCATGTAAGAGTTTTGCGATGCCAAAATCGGTAACATGTGCCACCATATCATCGTCAACCAAGACATTGCTAGGCTTCAAATCACAATGCACTATAGGTGTCGAATAGCCACAATGAAGGTATTCTAGTGCTGATGCAATGTCTATCATTATGTTCAACCTTTCCAAGATGTTCAAGCAAAATTCATCATCTAAGTATAACAACTTGTCAAGACTCCCTCGTGGTATATATTCAAGCACCAAGGCTTTAAAATCAAGGTTGCTGCAACAAGTTATGATTTTCACGAGATTCCTATGACGGATATTACATAGCACTTCACATTCATTGTCGAAGGTCTTAAACCCCTCTTCCATTTCCAAATTAAAAACTTTAACTGCAACGTTCTTCCCATCCGAAAGTGTTCCTTTATATACCGAACCAAAGCTCCCACTGCCAAGTAAGTTATCTTCTTTGAATCCATCTGTTGCTCTTGAGAGCTCTAGACGCGTAACTTTTCTCCATATTTCTTGATTCGGCAACAAGGTCATCCCTGCATCAAGTTTTACCTTTCTTGTTCTGAGTAGTTCAATCATGACAAGGACCACCACTATGGCTATTACAGAGACAGAAGGTATAAGATATCTCCAAATCGACTTATGAGCTTTTCTTGATTCATTTTTGCATGGTGGAATTTGCAGCCTAGATGCACCACAAAGACCGTCGTTTGCCATAAATGACTGAGAAGAAAAGTTTGCAAAAGCTCCTCCACTTGGAATTTCACCGTACAACTTGTTGAAAGATAAATTCAGAAATTTGAGGTACAAAAGTTTCTGTAAAGACTTTGGAATCTCCCCAGATAAATTGTTGTTTGATAAATCCAAGGATTCAATGCTTGTTAACTTACCAAATGAATCGGGAATCGAGCCTTCAAAACTATTATTTTTCAAGGACAAATTAACCAGATCTTGGAGTTCTCCAATGCCACTTGAGATATTACCCGACAACTGATTGTTCGATACATCAACAATGGTCACAACTTTCAAATTTCTAATATCCACAGAGAGAGATCCAGTTAGAGAATTAGATGACAAGTTGATTCCCAAAATATCCGTAAGGCCCCAAAATGTAGAAGGTATTGCGGAAGTCAAATTATTGGCCTCCAGCGACAACCATCTTAGAGAAGATGTTAAATTACCTAAGCACATAGGAATTGATCCCACTAGCACATTACTGCTTAAATCTAAGTCGCCCAAGCTCTGTAGTTGACAAAGTTCCACTGATATTCTCCCTCGTAGTCCGTTGCTACCGAGATATAAACGTTGGAGCCTCTGTAATTTTCCAATAGGTGCTGGAATCGTTCCACTTAATCCATTTTGGTACATCATCAGAGTTACCAAGCTACTTAAGTTGGCGATAGTATCAGGAATGCTGCCCCTCAAGTTGCAATTATATAAATTCAAAGTTTCAAGAGATGCAGAAAGACTGCCGATGGAAGTAGGAATTGTGACATTCAAAGGATTACTATGTAAGCTCAAGTATCTCAGATCTTTAAAAGTAGTGGAGAGTATACTAACATTTGAAGTAGTACTCTCGATGGTCAAATTGTTTCTTTCTAAGCTCAGCATCTGAAGATTCTTTAAATTACTTAGTGTGTTTGGAATAAATCCTGAGAAGCGGTTACTACCAAGGTCTACTACAGTAAGTTGAGAGGCATTAGAGATAGATTTGGGAATCAGTCCGCTAAAGGAGCAACCTCCTAACCAAAGAAATTTCAGATTTGGAACTGAAAGGCCTAACGTTGATGGAAGACCACCAGAGAACTGATTGTCAAGAAATGCAATATCTCTTATAGTAGATATGTTGAATATTGTGGGTGGCACAACTCCACTCATGCTGTTGTTGTGGAGTCGTAAGACCTCAAGATTTTGAAGATTGCCAATCTCTTTCGGTATGTTACCTGTGAAAATTTGAGCGCCTGAGCTTTTGTAAATGTAATTATTATAAAATTATATATATATATATTTTAAATGGAAAAATTTTATATCTTTATATGTAAGAAAAATATATGTGGATAACATGTGTATTGCCTACTGG
>JXTC01000898.1:4600-19148 GCA_002914845.1 Trema orientale
GAATAGTCATCAATGAATGTGACAAAATATTCGTAACTCCCTCTTGCTTGTATATTCAATGGACCGCAAATATCGGAATGTATTAATTGAAGAGGTTCAGTGGCTCTTTAACCTTTTGTAGAAAACAGTCTTTTGGTCATTTTACCTTTAAGACAGGATTCACAAACTAGTAGAGTGCCAACAGTTAGCTCTCTCAAGGGATCATCCTTTACTAGTCTATTAATTATGTCAAGGTTAATGTGACCTAGTCTAAGATACCAAAGATATGTGTTATTGTCATGAGAAATATTTTGTTTCTTAGCTTTGGGTTTTTCAACTCTAAACTTCTCAGTATTCAGCAGTGAGTTAATAGTAGGCTTTAACATATAAAGCCCATCATTTAAAAGTCCAGAACAAATATTTAAGCCATTTTTAGAAATAATAATGAAATTATTATCAAATGAAACAAAGCAATATTATTCATACAATCTGGAAATAGAAATCAAATTCCTCTTAAAACCAGAAATAAAATAAACATTATTCAAAACAAGAAATTTATTATTATTGAAATTCAAATGGACTTCTCCCACTGCTGAAACTGAGACCAAAGCTCTATTACCCACTCTTATAATAAAGGCCCCATCAGAAAGTTCGCGTGAAGAACTAATCATCTGCAAAGTAGTACAAATATGGTTATTCACTCCTGAATCTACTAGCCAGAGTGATAAATCATTTTCAACTAAACAAGATTCGATGACAAGTAAATCACATTTATCTTTCTTCTTCTTTTCTTTGAGCTCCTCGAGATACTTTGTACAGTTTCTCTTCTAGTGCCCATCTACACCACAGTGGAAATATTTCCCTTTGGGCTTCTTTTCTTTAGAGCTCTTGTTCTTGTTATTATTGTTGTTCTTCTTTTTCTTCCTTCCACCACTATTGTTCTTACCCTTTCCTTTTGTTTACCTTTTCCTCTTCTTGCCCTTACTTGAAGAGGGTCCAGCTTCAGCAATGTTCCCTTCTGCAGCTTTTGTCTCTAGCTCCTTTCCTTTTGAGATAGACTTAAAAGTTTGGAGCTCATTGAGGAGCTCAGTTAAGTTGTAGGAGAGTTTGTTCATAACATAATTACTCTTAAACTGAAGGAAATCATTAGAAAGGATTTCAAGAATCATGCCCACCTGTGAAGCCTCATCAATGGTCGCACCATGGAGTTCAGCTTCGTTAATATGGCTAATTATCTTGAGAACATGCTCACGAACGGATGAGCCAACTTTCATTCTAGCATTCATAATGGCCTTCGCAGCCTCATGATGAGACTGGTTGGAAGGGCACCCAAACATCTGTTGTAGATACTCCATTATCTCAAATGCAGTCACCATTGGTTCGTGCTTAGTTCTAAGCACTTCAGACATTCCTGCTAGTAAGTAGCAGCGGACTTTGGAGTTGGCATTAATCCATTTGTCATATGCCTCTCGTACAGCTCAAGTGGCATTAGCAGTAAGTTGTTCAGGACATTCCTTGGTTAGGAAAAATTTGTAGTTCTCACAGACAAGAACTATATTCATGTTACACTTCCACTTATTAAAATTCTCTCCGGTTAATTTTTCAGTTGCAAGTGACGCGGTAATAGGATTCGACATAATTGCTAAAAATAAATAATTGACTTTAAATATTTGCTAAAATATCATCAAACATAAATTCAGTATAGTAAAAATGATGCATGATGCACATGTAAATAAAAATTACTAATACCACGATTGAACAACTAACACAAAAATATACCACCGTAGGGTAGGTCACATTTTTACTAATTGAACCGAGACTTTCTCAATTAATAAATATCAATCAAAATATCTCATATTTTCCACATTTACTAATTACTGTTTTATTTGGTCAAGATATAATTAACACGTTTAATTATATCCTTATGAGTGTGATCTACCGTTTTAGATTCCATGGACTTAGTTTAAAAATTACTGCCGTAGGTTAGGTCAATTTTGAAATACATCTTGAAATCCTATCTTAAAGAAGTCAACCTTGTTATTGATTTAAAACGGAAACCCTCCGTAGGGAGGATGGAATCTAAGTATCACAAGGCGCCTCTTAAATCTCACGATGTTGTACTAATGGTAGAGACCAAAGGTTATATTGTCATATTACCTGTTCCCACTCATTATTTCAAATATATATAAATATATATTCTCATTATTAAATCTAACAATTTAGATTTATTAAATCCTAGAGAAATCTGAACAATTTAATTTCTAGGATATTATAGAATCAAATCTTATTTTAATAAATTACCAGATTTTCTCAAATCTTAATTTATTATTAAATTACTATGCTACCCTATATAAACTATTTTATAAAAAAAAATAGCATAGTTATAAAAAAAAATTGTGATATTACCAACTTTTAACTAATTTAAAACTAATTCACATTATGTATTCAAGATTATGTGAATTCCAAGAAAAAAGCTAATCTTAAATAAAATTAATCTAATTAATTTCCCAATGTGCATAGTAAAAACTTTTATTCTATAAAAATAATTTTATGAATAAAAAAAATATATATACACATGTATGCGTGGTATCAAAACATCGAGTAGGCATTTTTTCTATTCTAGATCACATGTTATATGCATGATTATAACATATAATTATCAACTATAAAATAAAATAAAATGAGATCTAGGCCGGGTTGCATTGGATATTACATAACCAAGGAAAAAATATATATATATATATACTACCAAAAATTAAGAAAAACCTAGAACTAGACTACAATAGACCTAGTCTATGAAAGTTTCTTCATCTGGTAGGGTTGTGATGCAGCGCATCATGAGTTCGAGTTTTTTGAACACTACAATCGAAATAAGTGAGAATTGGAGTTTCCGGTAGACCGCCGGTAGTTTCCGGTCTACCGCCCGAGTCTACTGTCCAACAAGCAGTCTACCGATTTTTCGTTCAAAATAGTGACTTACTCTTTGGAAGAATCGGTAGACAGGATCGGTCTACCGCCAGTTTTCGGTAGATAGAATCGGTCTACCGCTCAGGCTATCGGTTCGCGTTTTAAGCAATTTTTGTTACCCGTTTTTTCGTTTTTTTTTCTTTTTTTTTCTTACCAGATTCCGAATATTTTAATATTTTTGGTAGGGTTTCATGTTTTATCTAGTTTTCCTATATATTGTAAGCCATAAGACCTTTTTAGGGGGTTTTTAAGTTTTGAATTGATTAATAGAATTCTAGAGAGAGTATCTCTTTTCTTCCCAAATTTCCGGTATTCTGTGAGAATCAACGGTTGTTTGAAGCCTATTTCCTGGTATTCGTGAGAAAATCAACAGGCTATAGTAGGTCGTCCCCGATTTTCAGAAAGATCTTTCTCATTAGACGCTTTCGCTACATCAGTTGGTACTAGAGCCGCGTTCGTTCTTGACAAGATGCCGCCAAGAAGACGCCTAGCCAACGAGATCCCCCTGGATGAAGTCTATGAACGTGATTAGACGACGCAATTGGAGCAACAGGTGGCCTAATTAACGGAGCAGGTAGCTGCATTATTGGCTCTCCAAAATCAACCCCGGAATCATAACTAACACAATTTAGGGAGTGATGGTTTTAGTGGTAATGAAGAGTACTATTAAGTAGCCCCGCCACATCAGCGTAGGGTTCATGTTCCTACACAAGAGGATGATAGACGGCGTTGGGAGACAGGAATGCGCACTGAGATTCCTGAATTCCATGGTAATATGCAACGGGAAGAATTTCTGGATTCGGTATGTACCGTAGAAGAAGTTTTTGAATTCAAGGGAGTTCCTGATAACAAAAAGATTTCGTTGATCGCGACAAGGCTTTGTGGTAGAGCCACTGCATGGTGGCAACAGTTGAAATGACAAGGACCAGGTTAGGGAAGTTAAAGATTATGGAGTGGGATAAGATGAAGAAGAAGATACATGGTGAGTTTCTGCCCTATAATTTCCAAAGATTGATGTACCAAAGATTGCAAAACTTACGGCAAGGAACCCGCTCCGTAGATGATTATACAACTGAATTCTATCAGTTGTTAGTGCATAACGAGATTCAAGAGACGGACGATCAGTTGGTGGGTAGATATACTAGAGGTTTGCATCCTCAAATTCAAGACACCGTGAATTTATTCAATCCAATCAACGTGTCTGCAGCATACCAGCGGGCACTTCAGGTGGAGAAACAAGCCTTAAGATGGTCAGGTAGTGCATCTTTCAGTGGTAACAACAGCAGCAGTAGCCAAGTTGGAGCAAATAAAGGTAACACTTCTAACCAAAGGAGTCCTCCTAATACCACTTAATCTACTAGAGCAACAACTAGTGGAATTAAATGCTTTGGGTGTAGAGAAACGGGTCATAGACAAGCAGATTGTAAAAAGTCCGGTAAGAGAGCTTTATTTGGTGAACCCAAAGAAGTGGAGGATGATGTAGAGATTAATGAGGAGCCGAATTTTGATGACGGCGCAGAAGAGAAAGAATATGTAGAGGGTGATACTGGGTCGTTACTTGTCGTTAGGCGCTCTTGTTTGACACCACGAGCTCTAGAAGATGATTGATTGTGAAACAATATTTTCCAGCCAACATGCACCATTATGGGAAAGGTGTGTAGGTTCATTATTGATGCTGGTAGCTATGAGAATATTGTGTCTGAAGAAGCTGTGTAGAAACTAGGGGTGAAGACTGAGAAGCATCCCAAGCCTTACAAGTTAGTTTGGCTAAAGAAGGGAGGAGAGGTTACAGTCTCACAACGAGCTGTAATTCCTTTTTTCATTACGCAAAATTATAAGGATGAGGTCAAGTGTGATGTGGTGAACATGGATGCGTGCCATTTATTGCTAGGAAGACCATGGCAGTATAACAGGAGAGTGCTCCATGATGGGCGCAGCAACACTTATAGTTTCTACTTCAACGGTACGAAGATTGTTCTACTACCTAGCAAGAGTAATGAAAAGCTAATACCTACTGGAGATAGTGCCAATCTCTTATCTTTGGCTAAGTTTGAAGCAGAGATGGAAGGTTCTGGATATGTATATGTGTTGCTTGGAAAGGAGACAAACACTGAGGTAGCCATTCTTGAAGAGGCAAAAACACTAATTGAAGAATTCAATGACGGGTTTCCTGCCGAGCTACCAGACGGGCCACCCCTACGTGATATCCAACACCAAATTGACCTGGAACCAGGTGCTGCTTTGCATAATAGACCGCATTACCGAATGAGTCCTAGTGAGCATGAGGAGTTGAGAAGACAAGTAGAGGAGTTGCTAGTTAAGGGACATATCAGAGAAAGTCTTAGCCCGTGTGCGGTACCAGCTTTGTTGACGCCTAAGAAAGATGGTTCTTGGCGTATGTGTGTGGATAGTCGAGTAATCAACAAGATCACTGTGAGGTATAGATTCCCCATTCCTCGGCTAGATGACTTACTTGATCAACTTAGTAGAGCTACTATTTTCACTAAGCTAGACTTAAAGAGTGGCTACCACCAGATTCGAATACGGCCTGGAGACGAGTAGAAGACGGCATTCAAGATCCGAGAGGGGTTATATGAATGGCTAGTTATGCCATTTGGGTTGTCCAATGCACCAAGTACGTTTATGAGAGTAATGAACCAGGCCCTGCGACCTTTTAATGGTAAATCTGTGGTAGTTTATTTCGACGATATACTAATTTATAGTGCCAATCCTGAGTTATATCTTCAGCATATTCGAGAAGTTTTAACCGTTTTACGTCGAGATAATTTATTTGCTATAATAAAGAAGTGCATATTCATGACTCCTGAAGTCTTATTTTTGGGATATGTGGTTTCTAATAATGGGTTGCGAGTTGATGAGTCCAAAATAGAAGCAGTGACACAGTGGCCTCAACCGACAACTATCACAGAGGTACGGAGTTTTCATGGATTAGCATCTTTCTATTGGCCTTTCATTCCGCACTTCAGTAGTATTATGGCCCCAATAACTGATTGTATGAAGGGGTCGAGGTTTCAATGGACTGAAGAGGCTGAGAAGGCGTTTCAACTTATTAAGGGGCGTTTAATGACTGCACCTTTGCTAGTATTGCCAAATTTTTCCCAGCCATTCGAGTTACACTGTGATGCTTCCAAGATAGGCATTGGGGCTGTTTTGAGTCAAGCAGGGAAACCAGTAGCTTACTTCAGTAAGAAACTATCTGGGTCTAGAGCACGCTATAGTACATATGATGTGGAGCTCTATGCTGTAGTCAAGGCAGTGAAGCATTGGAGGCATTATCTGTTTCAGCGAGAGTTCATTCTGTATACTGATCATGATGCTCTTAAACACCTTCATAGCCAAGACAAGGTTTCTGCTAGACATGCATCTTGGTCGGCTTATTTGCAGTAGTTTACTTTCGTGCTCAAACATAAGGCGGGAGTTACAAATCGAGTTGCAGATGCACTAAGTCGCCGGAGTAGTCTATTGGCCACTATGAAAGTAGAGGTACCGGGTTTCGATACATTCCGTGATTTACTTGAGATTGACCCTTATTTCTCTGTTATTGTGGCTGTGGTAAAGGCGGGAGAAAGAACAGACTACTTGCTGCATGATGGTTATCTCTTTCGGGGTACTCAACTTTGTATCCCAGATTGTAGCTTGAGGCTCCAGATTATTCAAGAGCTTAATGGAGAAGGCCATGTAGGACGAGACAAAACTCTACAGTTGGTGAAGAGTTATTATTTTTGGCCAACCATATGCAGAGAGGTAGAGAGGTTCGTGGAGCGTTGTCGCATATGCAAAGTGTCAAAAGGGGGAGCGACTAATGCTGGATTGTATATGCCATTGCCAATTCCTACACAACCTTGGTCGGATGTAAGCATGGATTTTGTGTTGGGGTTGCCAAGAGCACAATGAGGTAATGATTCTATCTATGTGGTAGTCGATCATTTCTCGAAGATGGTGCATTTCCTTCCTTGCAAGAAGACTACAGATGCAGTTAATGTAGCACAATTATATTTTCGGGAGGTGTATCGATTACATGGATTGCCTACTTCCATTGTTTCTGACCGTGATACATGCTTCATTAGTCACTTTTGGCGTAGCTTGTGGAAGATGGTGAACACTCAGCTGAATTTTAGTACGGCTTATCATCCCCAAATTGATGGGCAGACGGAGGTGGTGAATCGTTCTCTTGGAGATATGCTGAGATGTTTAGTTGGTGAGCACGTGAAAAGTTGGGATCAAAAGCTTTGTCAGGCCGAGTTTGCTTACAATCATGCGATGAATCGAAGCACGGCTTTTAGTCCTTTTCAGGTGGTGTATTCTGTGGTCCCACGAGGTCCCCTTGATCTTATTCCATTACCTACGAAGACTAAGATCCATGTAAAGGCCGAAGACTTTGTCCAAAGTTTGCAGGAGACCCACCGCAAGGTATATGACAATTTGGTGCAAGCTACAGCAAAGTACAAAGCAGATGCAGACAGGAAGCGACGACATGTAGAGTTTGAGGTTGGTGACTTTGTGTGGGTTGTGCGTACTAAAGATCACTTTTCTATTGGTGAGTATAACAAGTTCTCAGCAAAGAAGATAGGACCGCTCGAGATGGTTGAGAAGATCAATCCGAATGCATATAATTTGAAGCTTTCGTCTCATATTCGTACCTCGGACGTTTTCAATGTCAAGCATCTCATTCCATTTCGTGGTGATTCATCAGATGATGATATTGCTGGAAATTCGAGGGTGAATTTTCTCCACCCCGAAGAGGATGATGCAGCGCGTCATGAGTTCGAGTTTTTCGAAGACTACGATCGAAATAAGTGAGAATTGGAGTTTCCGGTAGACCGCCAGTAGTTTCCGGTCTACCGCCTGAGTCTACAGCCCAACAAGTAGTCTACCGATTTTTCGTTCAAAATAGTGATTTACTCTCTGGAAGAATCAGTAGACAGGATCGGTCTACCGCCAGTTTTCGGTAGACAGGATCGGTCTACCGCTCAGGCTACCGGTTTGCGTTTTCAGCAATTTTTGTTACCCATTTTTGCATTTTTTTCCTTTTTTTTGTTACCAGATTCTAAATATTTTAATATTTTTAGTAGGGTTTCGTGTTTTATCTAGTTTTCCTATATATTGTAAGCCATAAGACCTTTTTAGCAGGTTTTTAAGTTTTGAATTGATTAATAGAATTCTAGAGAGAGTATCTCTTTTCTTCCCAAATTTCTGGTATTCTATGAGAATCAACGGTTATTTGAAGCCTATTTCCTGGTATTCGTGAGCGAATCAACATGCTATAGCAGGTTGTCCCCAATTTTTCGAAAGATCTTTCTTATTAGACGCTTCCGCTACATCAGTTTCGGTAGACAGAATCGGTCTACCGATTCTTCCAGAGAGTAAATCACTATTTTAAACGAAAAATCGGTAGACTGTTTGTTGGGCGGTAGATCGGAAACTACCAGCGGTCTACCGGAAACTCCAATTTTCACTTATTTCGATCGTAGTATTCGAATAACTCAAACTCATGACGTGCTGCATCAGGTTGACTGCCATGTGATGGAAACCCTACTGTGGTAGGGTTGGCACATGGGTTTTGGGGCCGGGTAGTGATTCTAGTTTTTTTGGTTCTCCTCCTTAGATCTCCATCAAAAGATTATTACATATGTAAATCCTATACTCTTACTAGAAGGGTTTACATTGATTTTGATCTAATCAAAAAATAAATAAGGATCCAATGCAACCATATAATTAACGAACAATTTCTCTTAAACCATACATCCATCTCATGTCACAAAAATCATCACACATCAATATGCAAAAAATGCCTACTCACATGACATACATATAAGAACATGATTACGATAATCATGTTTATTAAAACAACAAGGTCCTCATAAAATAATGTCTCTGGTACCATTTGTAGGAACTATCATATGGCACAGCGGAAGGTAGTGTGTGTGACAATCAAAATTTTACACACAAAAGAGAGAGCATAGGATCAATATGGTTTTGATGTTTTAATACATAGAATAAAAATAGTTTTTAGAGAAAAGTAAGAATACTCTAACCTTTCTGTACTAGAATTTTCTTAGTTGATGATGGGGATAAACTCTACCACAGCTATGAGACCACGATCTTCCTCACCAAGCCTCCACACTAAAGAACTAGAGAGTGGGCTCTTAATAATCACAATCCTATTAATTTCACATACTTTTTTGAATTCTTGCTATAGGTCGCAATATATGAGATAGCAAGAGGATGGAGACAAGAGGAAAAATAAACTGAAAGCACTCAAAAAATGAGTTTGACTAATTCTTTTTAACGTGTAACTCTAAAAAAAAATTTCCTGATTTTTCCAAATTATTTACACGCATAACTCTATTTTCTAATTTAATAAATTGGAAAATTAATGCCATATCATCTTAAATAGGAAAAACAATTTTAATCCTGTTAAAGACATTATCAAAAACATATAATAGATAAGAGAAAAAAAAAAGGAAACTAAAATAACACGTAGCAATGTAGAATACGGCTAGGTATTTTAAGTTTCTTAATAAATCTCATCTCTTAAACATGTAAAATAATTTCCAATTAGGTTTTAAACAATTTAAAACCATGTGATAGACAACATACTTCATAAATAGGAAAATAAAATCCCTTTATATTATGATAGCTTTTACATGCATAAGGAAGAGATTTTAACGTGTAAAAAGATTTCCTATTAAAGAGAAATACCTCTCTATCCTATTTAAATTTGTCTATTTAATTATATAGTTAATTCCATATATTTTAAATTTGGAAAGAAAAACAAAATACCCATATCAATTAGAGCATACACGCATAAGAGAAAAAAAATCCCATTTTTATCTCATAAATGGCGTGTATGACTCTTCCTGTCAAGCTAATGCATTAAAGAAAAAAATTCCTATTTTATTTTATCCAAATATTCAAATAATCAAATTATAGAATAATAGAATTAATTTATTTGGTAAATCATAATTTTCTAAATAGAAAATAACAAAAATAATCATATTACTTTTCTTATGTTTATACATGTAACATAAAAAAATCTTTATATTACACGCTTAATATTTGTTACTTATTAAATAATCCTACTATTTATAAAACAATAAAAAACCAAATAGATAAAAAATAATAATAATAACATTTTATTATTTATTATAATGTGACATATAAAACAATTAAATGTGTAACATTAATTCTAGTGTGACATAATTAATTTAAAATTCAATAATTCTAAATTAATTATTAATGCGAGAAAGTGACTATATTATACATTCAATGCAGTGTTAATAGAGGTAGTTCGGGGACCTTGGATTTATAATTTCAAGCTCCAATAAATTTGATAATTAATTAAACTTTTTAATTAAATTTTCGAATTTATTAGTTCCAGTGTTACTCCACTAAAAAATTAGAACTGTACTATTGAAAGTTACAATATAAATTACTCAAAGTAATTATAAAGTTTGTCCATTGATTTAATCATTACATACAGAACAATCCTCCATAAATGATTCACAAATAGAGTTTGGCTTGTAATCCGTTATCCTATCTATTTATTTATTTATCCTTGAGTTCCCATGATTTTCTAGTGAACAACAAATTTATGATCAAATCATAAATTGAGCGCTCTATCGTTCAAGTACTAAATCGTTACTCAAGGGAATCATTTTTCTAACTTCTATTAGGAAGGAATGGATTCCATATTGTTAATCAATATTCCCAACTATCTATATTATCATGTCTCCAACATATAAGGATTTGGTCTAGTATAAATACAGATGTTACCGAATACATCAAGAGACATAAAAATATAAACAGGAGTCTATTAATTACTCAGGATTAAGATCATTCTATATATGATCATCAGTTGATAAATTTGAATATTCTATTCTGTAACGGACATTATCAGATTTTCAAATTTATCTGATCCAGTACTATATAATCTCATTATATAAAATACCTCTATTTAATGTCGCTACATAAACAGCCCGGATAAGACTGTTCCATTCTCAATAGTAATGGACCGTACTAGTAATTTTTAATTAAAGATCCCAACTTTAAGAATTAATTACGGACTAGTTTAGATTATATCTCTTAAACTTAATCCTCTTGTATGTACAACTAGTTTAAGGTTATTTTTATAATCAAAGAATTTTCTTTATATTTATATATATTTTCATAAATAATATATGTAAGCAAATAGAAAAAAATTAGTTATATTTTTTTGATAACAAATCATTATTTACATTTTGCTCTTAAGGCAAAAACACTAACAAAATAAGCAAAGATGAAATACACTAAATCAATTAGAAAATACAGGCAATGGTTTTAATCGAAAAGCTATAAATAAAACTCCTGCTTCTACTTTAGTTGGCGCCATCTTGGATGTCACGAGCCAAACTTAAGTCAATGACAGGGTAAGAATTTTACTTCAGTTCGAAATTCTTATTTTATTTATAAAAATATTTAAAATGTTTCCGATTTGTAAAAAAGTCATATTTGAAAAAGTCTCTAGAAATCCATTAAATAAACCTCAATAACGAATATGAACTTTCATTACACTTCAACATAGCATTGCTAAAAGAAGGTTCCCATTTCTTCCTGTAAAGCATTATTCATAGCCTTTCAGTAAAGGTTTTATCAAAAATTCAATTGTAGCCTTTTCTTTTTTTATTGCTACTCTAATTATATTAATCTATTTCATTTTATCACTGAATAACCATTATATATTAGTACTTTATTGAATACCGATACTTTTTAGAATGAAAATCAAAATTTTGAGAGCGAAAAATATTTCAACTCTGAAAATTGAAAAGTTGAAACCCATCATCTCTTTCACATCCAAAAAACGATTTTTTGTTTTTAAAAGCAGAAAACTATTTTCTGAGAGTAAAGGTGTTTGGTATTGTTTTTTTAGAGCAGTTTTTAAAAACAAAGTTAAAAAAATATAAAATTCAGAAAACAACAAAATGTTGTTTTCAAAGTATTTCTTAATTTTTTTATTTTTTTTGAAAAAAAAAGTCATTCTTTCACATGACTTTCATATACATATTCCATCGTAATTTTCTTTCTTATCACTTTCTCTTTCTTTATTCTCTCTCATCATTTTCTTTACTCCTCATGTTTGCTCTCCTTATTCTCTCTCATCACTTTATTTCTTTTCATTCTCTCTCATCATTTTCTCTCTCCTCATTTTATTTCATCACTTTCTCTCTCCTTATTTTCTATTCCTTCTTTTTTTTAATTACATTTTCTCTACTCAGTTTGTATCTTTGTCTTTTATGACTTTCTCTATCTATATTCTCTCTCCTTATGTATTCTTATCACTTTTTTTCTCTTATGTGTTTATATATATTTATTTATTAATACTCTTATGTGTTTATATTAGTTTATCTCTTTTCTATCTTTCTCATCACTTTTTATTTTCTCCTCCTTTCTTATGAATGTCTCTCTCATTATTAGCTTTTATTACTTTTTCTCTTATAACTTTTTCTCTCCCCATTCCGTTACTTGAATTTCTCTCTCTTCACTCTCTCTTGACTTTCTCTCTCTAAATAATTTTTTTACAATAGGAATATAATTTTTTTCTTTTATATTCATCTAATTTCTTTCCCTAAAAGCTGATTTTCAGAAAACATTTGTTGAACTCCTAGTATTTTTTGAAAACAATAAAAAATAGTTTTTTTTCTCATTTTTAAGAGTAGAAAACACATTTTTAAGAGTAGAAAACAGAAAACAATGCAAAACAGAATCGTCCCCCATCTCAAACTGATGAACTAGCCGGATCTGCACATCCTAGTGCACGTAAGACCAAGCGTGACGCACCCAGCTCGCAAAGCTAAGCACGAGGCACCCATGTGCTCGTGAGGCTAGGCGTGATGTTTGCTTGTGAGTCTAGGCATTCCATTTTCTCTCACCCCACCTTATTTGCTCAGGCCCAGCATATGCGCATGCCTAGTTCATTCAAAAGCTCATATTGCTCTGTCCCAGTTGCTCATTTTCCCCATCCTCATTGAAAACCTATTTTTAGTTATACTCTAGACTTGTTTTAGTTGAATAAATCTTGTGCTTTGGTCTCCAGTCTTGAGTTATGATAGTTCACTACTATCAATGGTTTGAATCTAGGGATTTACGCATGAACTTTTTAATTAGGATTTAGGAATTTATACTGTTAGGCAAACAATCCAGAGCCATAGGAAGAAAAAAAATTACTTATTTCGTCATATGAAAGACAATTTGGTTGAAATAATGACTATTTAGTCATCAGAGTATCTTGATAATGGATGTTGTTCGCTACTTGAATGTTATTGGTATATTCAATACCAAGGATCGCAAGTGCAAAATTCGAAAACAAATAATAAAAATGATGAGATAAGTATCGTCCCACAAAGATTGCTACTATGCCTATGCTAATTACTAAAATTGGGTTGACTTCAAAACTATCCAAACAAGTTAAACAATCAAGACAATTAGTTAAACTAAGAATTTAAAATGACAATTGAAAAGTAAGTGAAAATAGGTTTAAATTTAAGAATTGCTAGCTACCTAACCTTTACTATTGTGTCATCGAGCTCTCGTTCTCTCTAATTAGTTTAACTAAATCATTGTTAACCATATGTTCTAATATATATGCAAGTTTTTTCCATCATCAAGCATGTATTTCCACTCAACCTAACCCATTATAATCCTATAAGGGTCAAACTTGAATGATATCATTAAGAGCAAATGTCCTAAAGTGGCTAGACACACTAATTAGGTATGTTCTTATCCTAATTAGATGTATGTTTCTCTATGTAAGGCTAAACGTATAACTTAGTTTCCACTCTTTTATATATTTCCAAAAATCTCACTAGCTATTGGCAAAGGAACTTATAGAATTAAGCACAAGATAAATAAACTAAGCAATTTAGTAATTAGATATTGAAATAAGAGATAACAATCATAATATAATAAGGTTGGCTTATATAATAATTCTAGATAAGAGAGATTTAGCTCATAATAGAAATTGAAAACAAAATCCAATTCATAAGTACAGTCATTTAAAGATTAAAAAAAATCAAGAAAAGATAAGAGTTTGAGAAGGAACTAAATTGTAGATAGATGCTCCTCCAATTTGATGATTGCGTTCCTTCAATGTTGTATACAATTAGCCCTAGTAGATGTTGGTGTTTTTGCCCTAAGAGCAAAATGTAAACAATGACTTGCTAATAAATAAATACATTTATTTTTTATTTGCTTGTGTATATTATTTATGATAATATATAAATATCATGAAAATTCCGTGATTATAAAATGTGATTTTAAACTTAGTATGTATAAAAGTTCAAGAGGATTAAGTTTAAGGGATATAATCTAAAATTAGTCCGTAATTAATTATTAAAGTTGGGATCTTTAATATTAAAAATTACTAGTACGGTCCTTTACCATTGAGAATGGAACAGTCTGATCCGGACTGTTTATGTAGTGACATCAGATGGAGGTACTATATATAATTAAGATTATATTGGACTGGACCAGATAAATTTTGAATATTCGATAACATCCGTTATAGAACAGAATACTCAAATTTATCAACTAATGATCATATATG
>JXTC01000898.1:36644-53669 GCA_002914845.1 Trema orientale
ACAGATTCCCGTTATTCCTCACAGATTCCCATCCAACGATAATTAAGGCATGACCCTACGTAGGGACGCCCCTACCGTAGCCATCCCCTTATTATGAAATTGGAAGGAGATTTATGTATCTAGTTCATTAGATTGAAAGCCATAAATTACATGTGAAGTAGGAATATATTTACATGGTTTGTGTAATCACTATCATAAATTTCCATAGGTTGTAATAAATTATTAATTAATTTAATTCATACAGGAATATAGTGGATTGGTAATTAAGGGGTCTTTCTGCTTGAACTCGAGAGAGAATAGTAAATAAATTACTGTATTTTTGTCAGTGTATCAATTTCATGTACTCCATAGGCCATCTTTAGTATAGAGCGTTCAGTTGGCCAGTAATAAGCATTAGTATTCGTGCCAAAAACTGGCGCAACAACGTGAATACTAATTTGTAATGAAAATGACAGTAAAGCTAGTAAACGACACTCTATTTTTAGTTGTTTAGCCAAAGAATTAATTGGCCTACGTCTACTATAGTCAATTTTATTAAGAGTAGACAATGTATACAAAATTCCCAGATCTGTGAATATTTTAGATCTAAGTATGGAGGCTAGAGATCTGATCCCCTTCAGTATTTTTGAGATCTATTATAGTCGAAAAAGTGTTATTTGCTTTTGACAAAAGATAGTAAGGCAAGTGGTGCTGGTTAATATTGAGTTGGCATGGGTTAGGAGTCGATAGAATGTCTCCCATGTACTTTGTTCAGTATGCCATACTATCCATTCAATAATAGACTTAAATTATTCCTTGAATAAAAGTGCTCACATAGGCAATAAGGGAAATCGTGTATGCGTGCTATTTAACTGCTTGATCTGCTCGCAAGTTTTAATCTTATTTCTACTAACGAGCTGAATAAATCACCTTGCTAATGAAGTGACGAATTTCTTATACAACACTTATCCCTCATTTTTAATCATCTGGTCGCATGTTAGCAAGCTGATATTCGAGAGCGACCAGTGGTTGAAACTAAATTCGAATTTTTTTATGATGTCAGCCTCGAAATGTTCTCAAGACGCGTGTCAATCATATGCGTTCTATCTTTTAGGTCTCTGTGTGCCGAATTCGGAATTCGCGTAGCCACTTTTGCGTTTCGTTTTCCTTTGACATTTTTCTGGTACACTATCAGATTCACTTTTATCAAATGGTTGAAATCAGGTTGTCCTTTTAATAATACCCTCATAGCATTTTAGATCTAGTTTTCTTTTCTCTTCCACCATTTTCAAACTTTCAATGCTTTGAAGAGAGAGAAAAACGGAAGAATTTCTAAAGAGAGATTGTGAAAGAGGAGCAAAACAGGTGTCGATCCATAACGCCCTACAATTTCCGGTGCCTTTTCCCAGTAGGTTCCTCTTGTCCCTCTCTTTGTTCTTACTTTGGTTGATTTGTTTAAATTCGTTTCTTCGATTCGACCTTAGGACACTCACACACTCACGTGGCTTTCTCTCTACGGGTGCTTTTTAGGTTTAGGTGCACGGTGAATGCGGAAAGGAAGCTCACAATTGACCTTTCATCTTCGTCTTTCAGACCCTTTCGTGCAAGTGCTTTTCAAGGTGCATAAGAACTATATTTTCAAGAAAATGGTTAGGCCTGCAGAGACTGATCTTAACACTGAGACCTCTGAATCTGACCCAATCTTGAGGGATGTCGATCAATACTATGGAGCTGATGAAGCTTCTTCAGCACGAAAGGAGTCATCTAAAAAGGTATCTTCGAGTTCAGATGAGGTCGCTCTATCAGAAAGAGAAGAATAGTTAAAGAAGCTCAAGATTTCGAGGTTTACATCTCATCGAATCGAAAGCCAGATCACAACTAATGAGCTGGAAGAGATAATCAGCTTGTATTCTCTGAAAGAAGCTCGTCTTCATAGGCCGAAGCGATCTTGTCGACCAGATTTTCCACCTCTCACATGTTGTGCTTACAGCGAGCAAATTTTCAATGGTGATGGCATGCTTCTGCTACAACCGTATTTTATAGAAGCTCTAGATTATCTTCAGCTTGTGCCTACTCAGTTGACACCAAATGGCTGAAAGATTTTGACAACCCTTAGGATAATATACCCTCAGCTCGGGTTTGAAGGACCTTCCCTAGAATCAATGTACTACATGTACGAGCTGAAAGGATCACTAGGGTCAGTAGGATTCTATTACCTCGTAACTCTATCGAAACCTGGTTACAATCTTATAGTGGACTGCAAGTCAATTACTGGTATTTGGAAAACCAGTATTTTTACCTCGACTAAGTACAGGGAGTTTAACTCCCTTGTAAATTTCTTCTCCTTGTTTTTGTCATTTATCTAGGTATTCATGTGCTAACCTTCTCTTCTTTTTAGCACGTAAGTCTCGTCCTGAGCTTTCTGATGAGGTGATTGCTCGAGTAAACAAAGTCAGCTCGTTACCATTTGAACAATGAAGCAGTGAAAAATTACTAAACAAGACGAACTTGGTTGCTTGCGGGCTTTGCATCAAGGCAGCTAAACTGCCGAAGTGTCCAGCAGATAAGGTCGCTAATGTAAACTTCTGGCAACCTTTCTCATTCTGGTGCAAAAATGAAGTGTGCACTCAAATCAAAAAATGTCGCAAGCTCAAGCAAATTTGATGTGCCTAAAGAAATTCGTACGAGCTCTGAGCAACGGTTCATTGCCCCTTCTATTGAGTCTCCAGTTCAGATACCGACTTCAAGTGGTATCCCAATTCAATTCCCTAGCAAAGACAAGGGGAAAGCCGTTCTAGACAAGGTCGCTGAGAAGGCATCGTGTAAGAGGAAAATAGGTTCCAGTGAGTTTGGGTTGCTTAAAATTGCTCAGAAAGTGGGAAAAACGAGCCAGATGACTCAGGCTGACACTTCTCTGCCCTGGTATCAGTAAAGTATTAATACTAGCCTTGAGGAGACACTTTCTGATAAGGATTGACAATTGGTCGAGGAGACAACTTGCGAGGGAATTTTGCACCTGCTTGCAAAGTTCCTCACAATGGTAACTGTTAAATTCTTTTCTTCATTTTATCGTATATCTATTCACCTCGTTGCTAAGTTTTATACTTTTCCTTGTAGGCAAATGTCCTCGCTCTCAAAGAGGTCAATGAGAATGCTCCTCTCCTTGCAGCTACTTCAAAAAGCAAGGATAAGATTGAACCTTCAGAAGAAGGTGTTCTCTAAAGAAAATAAGATCAATTAGCTCGAGATGAAGGTTGAGGAACTTGATGGCAAGTTGGAGAATGCTAAAAATGTTGGATTTAAAACCGATTTTCGCAGCGGAAGATTGGCCCAGGAACATTCAAAAATTTTCTCAAAACAATTGACTATATGAGTGCGTAGTATTAATTCATCGCAAATAGGAATATACAAAGAGAATATATCTACTACCTCTTGTAGCCTATCAGCGGATTCTAGCTTTACTGTCTTCTAAACCACAATCTTCTAATCCAAGCCTCAAGTACAACTGGATGAACGTGTGGGCGTTGCGTACAATTTCTCAAAAAAACACACACTTTAGGCCCTTGCAATATTCTCAACACATGAGTTGCAAGAGTTTGTTTTACAAAGAATTGGAAGACTATCTTCTTTTTTCTCTGTACTTTATGGAGGCTCTATAGAAAATAATACGGAGTTTTTTCTATTAGGATTTCCTTTATATATATATTTATTAAATATTTAGTAAATAAATTAATTAATCATATTAATTAATATCTATATATATAACATTTTTTAAAACTTTGCCGTAAGCTTCCTTTTTTTTTTTAACAAAACGTTTTTTAACAAAACGTTGGTTTATATATATATATGTTTTAAATTAATTAATCTAATTAATTAATATATATATCTAAATAAGAAAAATTTAGTCAGTTTCCCAATTTCTATTTATCAAATTATCTGATAATTTGATATTTTTAAATTCAAAATTTAAAAAAATTAGGAAACTTATCCCTCTATAAATTTAAATTAATTAATTCAAAATTAATTAATTAATTAATAATAATTATTAATTACATATAGATAAACTATTTATCTAGAAAAAGTGTGCAGTAACAGAAATAATGTAATATCCAGTACAGTATTTGTAAGAGGTGGAATTGGGGACCTATGGACCTGTAATTCAAGCTGCAATAAATTATGATAATTAATTAAACTTTTTAATTAATTTGTCTAATTTATTAATTCTAGTATTACTCCACTAAAAATCTGGAACTACACTCTTGAAATTACATAATTAATTTACTTAGAAAATGGCGAGCAGTCCATTGATTTAATCATTACATGTGGTTCAATCATCCATAGACAATTCATAATTGGAGCTAAGTTATATTCCGTTTACCTTTCCAATTACATCTTTATTCGTGTGTACCATTGATTCTCTAATGAATAATTAATTTATAAATCTATTATAAATTGAGTACTTAAACTGTTCAAGTCCTGAATCAATACATAAGGGAATCATCTTTCTAGCTTCCTAATGGAAGGAATGGATTCCATATCTGTAAGCTACATTCCCAGCTATTCATCTCATCATGCTTTCAAGATACAAGTATTTCGATCTGTTTAGAAATCAAACCTTTAACAAGTATGTCAAAGAACATAATGTTATAAATAGGAGTCTATAACTACTCAGGATTAAGATTGATCTACATATGATCATCTAGTGACATTATTTGAACTCTCAACAGTTAACGGAATTTATGTGAGATTCAAATTATGTCTGGTCCAGTCCTACATAATCAAATTATATAAAGTACCTCTGTTGTGATGTCAACACATCAATAGTCCGGATAAAACTATTACATTCTCAATATTAATGGACCGTACTAGTAATATTTAATTAAAGATCCCAAATTTTAATTAATTATTACAGACTATATTTAGTTTATTTTCCAAAAATTTAATCCTCATGTATAAAATACTTATATACTAAATTTATAGTCACATAAATAAACTAGGAATTTTCTGATATTAAAAGACATACCAATTATGCTCAAATTCAAAATAGAAAAATGTCATTTTATTAATTCAGCAAATATCTAAAATATACATGCTTTTAGGGCATAAACTCTAACAATCTCCCACTTGCCCTAAAGCAGGTGAGACATGTCTCTCAATCCTAAACCCTCCAAGTGACTTCCAAAGGTCTTCGCTGGAAGCGTTTTTGTAAAAGGATCAGCAATGTTGTTTTCAGATGCTATCTTCATAACGGCCACGTCTCCTTGATGTACTATCTCTCTAATCAGATGATAGTTCCTCTCTATATGCTTTCCTCTCTTGTGACTTCTTGGTTCTTTTGAATTCGCCACCGCTCCACTGTTGTTGCAGTATAAAGTCAATGGCTTTTCTATATTTGGAACAACTTCCAAATCAGTAAAGAATTTTCTGAGCCAAACTGCTTCTTTAGCTGCTTCACAAGCTGCTATATATTCTGCTTCCATAGTAAAATCTGTAGTGCAAGATTGTTTAAAACTTCTCCAGACAACGGCTCCACCACCAAGAGTGAACACTGGCCCAGACGTCGACTTTCGAGCATCTTTGTCTAATTCAAAATCAGAATCAGTGTAACTAGTAGGAATCAAGTCCTGATTTGAATAAACCAGTATATAATTTCTCATTCTCCTAAGATACTTGAGAATATGCTTTACCGCTATCCAGTGATCTAATCCTGGATTTGATTGAAAACGACTGACTATTCTTACTGCGTAGCATATGTCAGGCCTAGTACACAACATGGCGTACATAAGGCTGCCAACTACAGATGCATAAGGAACCCGTCTCATATCCTCTTCCTCTNGAGCAAAATATCATCTACATAAAGAACTAGGAAGACCACTTTCTTGTCTTTGATGTACTTGTATACATAAGATCCATCAACATTTTGATTGAAACTATAAGACTTGATCGTCTTATCAAATCTTAGATTCCATGATCTTGAAGCTTGCTTAAGTCCATAAATGGACCTAAGTAGCTTACAGACTTTCTGCTCTTGGCCTTTAGCTACAAAACTTTCTGGTTGCACCATATAGATGCTTTCTTCAAGATAGCCATTCAAAAAAGCTATCTTGACATCCATTTGCCATATTTCATAGTCTAAACATGCAGCAATAGATAAGAGGATACGTATGGATTTAAGCATGGCTACTGGCGAGAAAGTCTCTTCATAATCAACTCCCTCTTTATGGGTATAACCCTTTGCCACTAACCTAGCCTTAAACGTTTCAACTTTTCCATCTACACCTCTTTTTCTTTTATAGATCTATTTAGATCCAATGAGCCTGACATCTTCAGGTAGATCTATAAGTTCCCAGACAGAATTGGAATACATAGATTTCATTTCTTGGTTCATAGCCTCTTGCCATTTTTCCTTATCAGAATCTTCCATTGCATGCTTGTATGTTAATGGGTCACCTTGGTTACTATCGGAAATAGTAACATGTGCTTCTCCAACATCCCTGTAGTGAGCAGGTGGTCTAATAACCCTCCCACTACGTCGAGTTGCCAAGGTATTCTGATCTGGAATAGTGGTATCATAATTTTTTCGTTCAACAACGTTAGAAAAGTGGCATTTGTCGATACAAATATCTTTTTCCAAAACCTCATTATTCCTTTTATGGGAGCAACCTTCAAGAATATTTTATCTCTAACGTTAAATTCTAATTTTCTTTTTTGAGGATTTGAATAATGTTTCTATCTACTTTGTGCAGCTAATATCCTATTTCTAATCTTTTCTGCTGCCTCATTTGTCTCTCTTATTAATTCTGGACCCAGAAATTTTCTCTCCCCCTTCTCATCCCAATGAATAGGAGATCTGCACTTTCTTCCATATAATGCTTCATATAGGGGCATTTCAATGGAAGCTTGGTAACTGTTATTGTAAGCAAATTCTATAAGTGGCATGTATTTGCTCCAAGATTTATAGAAATCCAACACACAAGCTCTGAGCATGTTTTCAAGGGTCTGAATAGTTCTCTTTGATTGCCCATCAGTTTGAGGATAAAAAGCTGTACTAAATGCCAATTTTGTACCCATTGCCTCTTGAACACTCCTCCAAAATTTTGAAGTAAATCTAGAATCTCGATCAGAAATGATAACTTTTGAAATACCATGTAGTCTCACAATCTCCTGGACATATAACCGAGCAAACTGGTCCAACTTATACATTATTCTAACTGGAAGGAAATGAGCTGATTTAGTATATCTATCCACAATTACCCAAATAGCATCATGTCCCTTAGTTGTCTTAGGAAGTCCAACAACAAGATCTATAGCAATCTCTTCCCATTTCCATTGGAGTATATTCAAAGGCTTTAATTTCCTAGCAGGTCTTTGATGTTTAGCTTTAACTTGCTGGCATGTGAGACATTGTTCCACAAACTCAACTACATCTTTCTTTATACCAGGCCACCAGTAATGCACCTTTAAGTCTCTATACATCTTTGTAGTACCACGATGCACAGAGTAGGGAGTGGTATGAGCTTCCATCAATATCTCATTTCTAACAATTCTACTAGGTACACACAATATATTTCCATATCTGATTTCACCATCACTAGAAATCTAGAAGGCCACCTCCTTCCGAATTTTATCTTACTCTTGAAATTCATCAAATAGGGATCCGTATTCTGGCCTTATTTGATACTCTCTAAAATTGTTGGTTGTAGAGTAAGAGCTGACAATCTTTTTGTTAGACCTGTAGGCATAATCTCTAACTCTAACTTATACAAATTTGTTAAGACATGCTTCATATGAATATACTTAGCAGTCATAGCAGCCAATGATTTCCTGTTTAGAGCATTAGCAACCACATTGGTTTTCCTGAATGATAGTTAATCTCACAGTCATAATCCTTCACCAGTTCAAGCCATCTTCTTTGTCTCATATTCAGTTCTTTTTGTGTAAAGAAGTACTTGAGACTCTTGTGATCTGTGTAAATCTGACATTTCTCCCTATAAAATTAGTGTCTCCAAATTTTCAGTGCAAAAATAACTGCTGCTAGCTCTAAATTACGAGTATGATACTTCTTTTTATATTTCTTCAATTGCTTAGAGGCATAAGTAATGACTTTGCTATTTTGCCTCAGAACACAACCTAGACTATTCTTCGAGGCATCACTGTAGACAACAAATCCTCCTGATCCAGATGGTACTAAAAGTATAGGGCTGTTACGAAATGATTCTTCAATTCCTCAAAACTCTTTTCACAATTATCGTTCCATTGAAACTTCATATTCTTCCTTGTTAAATTAGTCAATGGAGAAGCCAGCTTTGAGAACCCTTCAACAAAACCTCTATAATAACTAGCTAGTCCCAAGAAGCTACGAATCTCAGAAATATTTGTAGATCTTGGCCAATTACTCATAGCTTCAACTTTCGTTAGATTCACAGAAATATAATTTTCAGAAACCACATGACCAAGGAAGATAACTTTCTCTAACCAGAATTCACACTTCTTAAACTTAGCATACAACTGCTTTTCCCTAAGAATTCTCAAAATCCTCAAATGTTCCATATGATCATCTATTGAACATGAGTAAATCAAAATATCATCGATAAAAACTATAACGAATTTATCTAAGAAATCCTTGAACACTCTATTCATCATGTCCATGAAAGCAGATGGGGCATTAGTTAATCCAAAGGACATCACTAAAAACTCATAGTGTCCATATCTGGTTCTAAAAGTTGTTTGTAGAATATTTTCCTTCTTAATTTTCAACTGGTAGTATCCTGACCTTAAATTAATCTTCGAAAACATCGAAGCTCCTTGTAGTTGGTCAAACAAAACATCAATTCTGGGAAGGGGATACTTGTTTTTGATTATGACCTTATTTAGCTCTTTATAATCAATGCAAAGCCTCATAGTCCTATCTTTCTTCTTTACAAACAAAACCGGAGCACTCCATGGTAAAAAGCTTGGGCGAATAAAACCCTTGTCTAACAACTCTTGTAACTGTACTTTCAAATCCTTTAACTCTGCTGGAGCTATTCTATAAGGTGCCTTAGAAATAGGAGTTGTACCAGGCAATAAGTCAATAACAAACTCTATCTCTCTATCAGGTAGTAACCCAGAAAAATCTTCAGGAAATACATCATGAAATTCATTAACTACCAGTACTTCCTCAAGCTTCACTTTTAACTCTTCTCTAATATCCATTATATTTGCCAAGTAACCCATGCATCCTTTCTCTAGTAACTTCCTTGCTTTTATTGAGGAAATGATTGGAATCACCGAGTTTCTACTAGTACCAACAAAAGTGAACTTCTCTATATTTGGTGGCTAAAATACTACCCTCTTCTTATAGCAATTAATAGTAGCATGGTATTTAGATAACCAATCCATACCCAAAATAACCTCAAAATCTTGCATATCCAATACAATCAAATTTACATACAAGTCTTTATCAGCTATTTGGATTGAATATGCCTTGAGAACTTGATCAGAACATAAAGCTTCTCCTGATAGAATGGTCACACTATATTTGAAATTCAAGTACTATGGTATTTTGCCCAATTTCCTCACAAATACAGGTGATGCAAATAAATGTACAGCCCCTGAATCTATTAATGCATAAATAGGAATGCCAGAGATAAGAATCTCACCTGCTACAACAGATGGGTTCGCCTCAGCATCTTCTTTGGTCATCGTATACACATGAGCTAGGACTTTCTTCTGCTCATCTGTAGCGCTCAGATAATTTTTTACAAAGTGTCTAGATTTTTCACATAAGAAGCAAGCACCAGAACCTATTAAATATTCTCCACGATGAGTCTTCCTACATTTAGGACAAACAGTCCTCTGGATCGTAGTTGATTGTATCTGCTGGCCGGCAGCTTGGCGTTTTTGGGGCTCTTGTCTTTCTCCTTGATTCTGTTGCCACTTTCTTTTATTTCCACTAGCCCCTGGTTGAGATCCTCTTCCAAAAGTTGTATTTCTCCTCGCGATATTTATATTCCTGCGAATTTCTTGAGCTTTCATAACCCTTAGTTTAGCCTCTTCTGCTTCAAGAGCTTTGTCTGCAACCTCAGCATATGGTATATCTTTATGAGCAGATATATTAACATCCGTATAAAAATCTGCCTTGAGCTCTTGTAAGAATTGGTTTACTTTTAGCTCCTTTATACTCACTATGTGCAGAGCAAGTCGGGACAAATCTTCAAATTTCTTTATGTAGTTACTAACAGACATACCTCCCTATTTCAGATTAACAAACTCAGCAGCTTTCATTGCTCTGTGTGCATTGCTGAAATATTTTCAGTAGAATATTTTCTTAAACTGCTCACAAATAAACCTATTAACATCAATGATGGACTTCATAGAATCCCACTAGTGTCTAGAATCTATTTGGAACATAAAAGTGACACATGAAACTTTTTTCTTATTAGTGATTCTAATGTAATCAAATATAACCTCAATACTTCGAATCCACTCTTCTGCCAATAGTGGATTAGTTTCACCCTTGAAAGGTGGAGGCTTATTCTTTCTAAACCTCTCACAAGCTAGTTCATAAGTTTTTTGTCTAGCTACAACTGGTGGTACTTGTTCTCCACATCTTTCTGCTCTTTCTATAAGCCTTTCTAACTGTCTTGCCTGCGTCTTAACCAATTTGTCAACCGATCTATAACAGTATCCTTGTTAGCCTCATTCTCAGTAGTACCCCTTTGTTCACTAGTTTAACCCTTGGCCCTTGGCATGATTCTCTGTACTGTTGCCTTTTCACTTACATCCATGCATAATAGCCAATAATAAAAAGAGAACATATCATAACATATGGCATCAAATTTAATGTAAACACAAGAAATTAAGACTTTCTGATCGACCAAGTTTTTTGTCACATGATCATACCAATGTAGACTTAAAAAATGATTAAACCTCCACTCTGATACCAATACTGTAACACCCCTTAGTTTAACTATATTATCATATACAGTCAAACTATGAAATATTATTATTTCTTAAACCATATCTTTAGTTTTATAAAAAGGTGGGCAAATTTGAACTTTCTAAAACCTTTAAACAAAGTAACTGTATGGTATTTCCTGTTAAAAGTATCTTTACGAAATGTACAATTAAAAGAAATTTTCATCAGTCTATTTTACCATCAGCAGTAGTATTTATATTATACCGAAATATCTCATAAGGAAAATGTCGCCCACAGGTCAAGCTCGTCCACATCTGTATGATCATGATGACAAAAGGTAGGCCAGGCAACCAGCTAGTCAAACACCAAAATATGCCTCCTTATCTGCATCACAAGACTAAAATAAGCTAAAGCTCAGTAAGTAAAAACTATGCACGCTTATGTATACTTTAAAATGTCATAAAGTTTCCATTGTACCCTTTTTTTCCTAAACATTTAAGTCCACATATTTTCTTTAAAAATTATTCATAGTTGGACCTCTTAGTGCATTAATAGTCCCGATATTGGGCGAAAACTCCAGCCAAGAGTAAAAATAAGGTGCGACTGTCATGTGAGATTTTTGAAAACTCCTTCCCTCATCAAAGGGGTATCCCACACTGCACTAATATTGTTTCGCTTCAAACAGACACATCATAAGATCCGCAAGTCCTGCTTCAATGGGAGAGTCTGCATTAATAGACTTACCTACCCAGCTCCGACAGACTAGTAATTGCTATTAAAACTTATCTTATAAAATTGGTACAATTGTACTCATTTTTAAATACTCTGTAATGAAATTCTTAATTTTCATGCAGGACATTCCATAAACATGCCATTTCATAACTTTCAAGAATAAGCAAGTTTCATATAATGAAATTTCCCATGTAATTCTTGTGACGCAGTTGTAAGTCTTTACTTATCTCGTGTCCTGAATAGAAATTGATAGTGAAAAGAGTCAATATCTTCTAAAGATTGGTGTGCCAATCACCTGTCATGAAATTTTTTTATTCAAGATGCACATTTTACTTAAATAAATGCACTTGTCGTTGGCTACAAACAGCAACTAAATTAATATAATATATAATAGAATCCATGGCATATCCATTGCAAGTTGAGGAAATCGGATTGCAAGTATAGAAAGCTTAATACATCGATGGAAACACTAGAATCCACAATTAGCAAATTTAGGGCTCTAGGTGTAACTTGAATCCTCCACTTAAATTCTATATTCCAGCAATATATAAGGGTTTCTAGAACTATTATTCATCAAATAATAGCTTTAGTTTAAGAGCTAAAACAAAAGAAATTAACTATGAGTTCAAAATCCTACATAATGCTCACCTTGACTAGTTTGAGTTTTTTTTGAAGTTCTTGCTTTCTACCTCAACCAAACTGATTCCCAAGGTTTAGAATTAGATTTTAGGACTTAAGAGGATCTGAAGCAATCATTTTTTAAGTGGTAACAAGTGGAGAATTGAAATTAAAGAAAAAGACCTAGGAAGAAGAACTAGTAGAATTACCTTGACTAGTTTTGATCTATCTTGCTTTCTAGAGCTCCAATTTGAGTTCTACCACTTTAAAACTCATGGAAATTGTTGAGGGAAGTTGAGAGAAGTCTAAAACGGAACTAGAAAGTTTTAGGTCGTGGCTGGAGAGAAAGGAAAAGCAAATGACCAGATTTGGTCCATGATCAACACTTAATGGCTAAGAAAAGGCATAACTTAAATTCTGAGGGGTATTCTGGGTATTTTACACTTTACTTTCCATGTGTCAAGCTTTAAATCATCCTTAGCCTAGTCACCACATTACTGGTCATTCTCATACACCCAAGTGTTGACAAAGTTAGTGAATTCTAGCTTAGAAAGTGAAAACTAGTCATACTTTGACTTACGATCCTATGTGACAGGTTTTATTGCAATCTGGTGGAACCTAGCCCCATAACCAATCATTAAACATAAAAAATAAGTCAATTAGACTCCAATTAATAATGCAAACATAGTATTAGCACAAAAATGATATTACGCGAATAAGCTAAATCTAAGCTAGCTTAGTGAAATAAAACACAAATCAGTGTCGTGAATACCACCTCGTGCTTACCTGGAACCGACAAATAAAATGCTATAAATGAGTCATAACATTAAATTAAAACTATTTGACGTGCCAAACAAACAGTGAATTTTGCTCCGAAATGCGTGAAAATTACATTTTACTGAAAAACTACTATTTGACCAAGTTATCAACAAATATGATCTTAATGCATGTGCATATAGTACTACTTTCATAAGTATATTCTTTGTTCTTTTAGCACACCGAGCTCTCTCTCTGAGGGTATTGAACCTTTACACTGCATTAGGATACTTCGACAATCATTAGTGTAATAACATGTATGTAAATGCACATAACATAATGAGTGAGCATATTACTATGAAATTTGTATTAATACATTCTGGATGCCCAATATGCAATTAGAACATGTTTATTATTGGCTTAGTATGCATGTGTGAGGATCTTGGGCACCACAAAATATTTCTCATTTTATGTACATACACTATAGCAATTGCAGTCCTTACTCTTAGTGAACTTGCCTTCACTAAACCCCTTGGTTTCCTAGAACCCTTTGCAACAGATATGCAAACATTGTTAATGATTCTTTAATTCTATTAAAGATTCGTTAAGTCATCAACTAAAATATGTTAATGAACAATAAATTTTTATTACCTTCCAATCAAGTATTATATAGGTATCGCTAACAATTTTCTTTCAATATCCTTTAGTGCTATATAGAAAATATTTTCCTTTTAGTCAAAGATTAGAAAATACACCTTTAGCTACTTTAGCTTGGTGAAGATATTCATTAGGTATCTCATTAAGATTTAGCATAATATTATACTGGTTTGAATTTCTTGAATTTTTTGATGTAAGATATTGGACATTGTATGTCAATGTATAGCAATTAAATATCTAGGAATTCTCCCACTACATATACGCTTTATTTTTCTTCACTAGTCTCACCAGTGAATGTGGATGAACATATAAGAGTAAAAACTTAATAACTTATCAGCAATAAGTACTAAACCTAGGTTGCATTTATCCAGATAATATAGTTTAACCATACAAGTTATGTGTGTGTGTGAGTACAGTGGGTAAAAGAATTAAGAATATATCTACTTAAACGAAAATAAATAATCCATATAATAGCTAACATCATGTAATCAATATTTCAAATAATTAACATAATATAAAATAAAATCTACAACATGCGAGTGAAGTATCCCTAAGACTATCACTAATATTCATGGTAATTTATTTTGTCATATATTACAAACCTCCTACGGGAAATCATGCAATTAACAAGTCAAACAAAAATAATTTTATTTAGAAAATAAGACAAGTATGTCATATCCCATATTTCTAACTACCATTTAATTTAGTCCTCTTCTCTACTAACAAAAAACTCCTACGGGAGGATATTAATATTTCGAGCTGAGTCTATAACCATTGTTTCAGTAATTTAGCTTTTTATATAAGACAGTCCCCTACGGGTAATCAGTCTCATATAGTCAACTTAATACCTTATCCTAGGAAATTCATTTCTAGTACTACCTAGACAAAAATCCTCCTACGGGAGCTCAAACAGATTCTGAGGTGAGGCTCATCCTAGTACGCAATGAACTAACAATAGAGACCGTAGGTATCTCATACCTTCTCTTACTCAATATTTTATAATTAGGGATTAATGATTTTACCCAGTTATCTAGCTTACTTAGTAACCTAAAATCAATTATGTAAGCATGTTGATGTTTTGCATATGAGTAGCTCTACTAACCTATATGACATGTTACAAAGATAATGTTACTAAATACTTTATATAGAATATGCATGCAAAATTATTCATATAATAATCAAGTATTGGCAGAATTTAATAAAATAGAAAAGTTAATGATTATCAATCATTCTGGCATTTATAATTATTTAATAATTGAAAAATCTTTTCACAACAGATATTATTGAATAATAAATGTAAGAGATAATGTTCAGGTTTAAATAATTAAGATTTTAACAAAATCTAATTTATTTAGTTAAAAGATTTAATCCAAATTAATTCTCTTTCAATATTTTAAAATTCGAATTCAATTTTTGAATTTAAATTTTTAATTATATATTTAATTATCTCATAATTAAAATATCTCCCACTAATTAGATTTTTAAATTTGAAATTCTCTCGTAATTTTCAAATCATTGTTTTAATCTCATTCAAATAAAACTGTAAACTTTCTATTTAAATTTAAATTGCATAGTGTAGATATTTACTAATTAAAATCTTCACAAGATTTAAATTAGATATGTCGATGATTTAATCAAATTAAATCTCTAAAAATATCTATTGATTAGAATTTAACTTTTAAATTTCAAGTATCAAATTAATTATCATATCATTAGTACTGATTATCTAAAATATTTAGTAATATTAAATCCGTTAGATTATTTCCATATTTAAATTCAACATTTGAATTTCAAATCTTTAAATTAATTATCAAATAAAAGATATAAATAATCTTTTAAAAATTCAATTTTTTTAAATCTCCTAGATTATATCTAGATTTAAATTCAACATTTGAATTTTAAATTTGAAATAATTATTAAATAATTAATATAGAAATATTTATCCAATCACATAAATTTAAAATTAGAATTAACTGATAATATCTAATTATCTGCTTTAATCATATTAAAATAAATAAAAGATTAAAATTTAACCAAATCTAAAATTATCTCATAATTTCCGATAATCCATTTTAATCTCGTTAAAAGTCCCAAAAACTAAAATTTAAATTTTAGAGTTTCCCAATGACAATATGGTAGTGGGTGAGTGGAACATTTTAGCAAAGATTGTCGTCGTCTTCGACAGCCCATGTTGTACATCCACTAACTATTAATTACCACGAAACATTTGACCGATATTATTTCATAAATCACAAACACTATATTACATGAACAGATACATTTACTTACAATATCATGCGGCTTTGATACTTGAAAAGTACCATATTAAAGCCTTATTGGATAGTAAAATACACATGTAGAAGAGCATTGGTAGATTGTAACAACTTTTGAACGCCACTCCACGCTAGCCATGCTCTGGCTAATTAAGATTTGGCGTCCCCAAGTTGCTCACAAGGCTTTTTTTTTTCCTGATTTTAAGTCATCGCTTCCTTGCTTGTAGTAACCATAAAACAACAGATTTGGACTTTGTTCGGGTTCAGCTGATTTCGAATTGTCGGCTCCTTGCCCATAATAACTATAGAACAATGGGTTAGTGCTTGGTTCAGATTCAACTGGTTTCCGTGCTTGACGTAAGTTACCGATAGACGATTTTTTGGAGTTTGAGTACTCTTCAGCTCGTTGCCCATAATAACTATAAAACAGTGGATTGGTGCTTGGTTCCGAATTAACTGATTTCGACTCATCGGTTCCTTTCCCGTAGTAACCGTAAAATAATAGATTTGCGCTTTGTTCGGGTTCAACTGTTTGCGACTCATCAGCTCCTTGCCCATAATAACTATAAAACAATGGATTGGTGCTTGGTTCCGAACCAACTGATTTCAACTCATCGGTTCCTTTCCCGTAGTAACCATAAAATAACAGATTTGGGCTTTGTTCGGGTTCAACTGATTTCAGATCATCGGCTCCTTGCCCATAATAACTATAAAACAATGGATTTGTGCTTGGTTCAGATTCATCTGGTCGTTTCCGTTCTTTGGGACTAACATCAGCTTCTTCATAAGAATGAAACAATTGATTTGCGTTGGGTCCGGAATCTTCTTGAAATGGTTTCTTTTGTTTTGAACGAAAATCCACGTCCTTAAGAAAGGATTCTTCTTCTACTGGATATTTTCTTGATTCTGTACTACTCACAAAGTACTGCAAGCATAAAAATATAGATAAATATATATGGAAAAATAATAATATTACATGTCCATAAGGTTCTTATAACTTTCAAAATTGGGGTGAAATCTGCCAAATAGCTGCTGTCGTGATTATTGCAGAAAAACTTTTACCTCAACATCTTTATGGAATACACCACACAAAAATAAATAAATAAATAA